>CM035156.1:104757523-104926449 GCA_020205615.1 Panax quinquefolius
GGTTCGATCTCAATTGCCATCGTTTTTTTCGCTTATCGAATTCCCCATTCCGGATGAAATAACAAAGATTCCGATAACATCGCTTGCCAGTCTAAGTCTCCGCCACCTCTCCTACTCCACGCTACCGTGGGGAATTTGATTTTGAAATGAGGGACGGAGGTCACACTTGAGAGCCGTCGATGTAGGCCTTCCCAAGATGGCGTTATGGCAAGAATCCACACGCACAACATAAATTTGCACATTATCTCTACTTTGAGGGGGTCAGTCAAGATAACCGGAGTTCAATAGTGCTGCGCAACTCGACCGGGTCGTCATTTGAAACCAGTATAGAGGAGCCTCCGCCCGACATCCATTTTGTGCCCATCAAGATGCATCCTCTCGATAAGCATGGGCATACGTAATGTCCACCAGAAGATCCATTGTCTATCATCACGCGTTTCACATCCACCGAGCCCACTTGTCTTGTGATCACCAATGCCCCTTCACGCGCGGCTCGATGGGCTCGAAAGGATAATCAGCATCCGTAAATGATATGATTTGGTTCTGAAATGGTCTCATCGATCTTGAGGTAACATCTGTCGGCGACATTTAAGAATCAAGATAAGCCCTTCTCTTCTTCCCTACCAACTTCCCTACAGACCCACCGGTTATTACATCGACGACTTGCCTTGGCGGTGGTGCTGGAGCATTTTGGATGGGTGGTGCTTGAACCGTCTGAATGCGGACGGTTGATAGTCTGCTGATCCTGGCGGTCCTTCTCGCCCACATCTTGAATCAACAAGCCGCCTCAATCTTCTTCTCCACGAAATCCTTTAAATTGCAACACTCATTAGTGTCATGGCGGTGACTTGATGATAACCACAATATTTACGAGGGTTGCCATGTCCCGTCCTATAATTATCACGAGGTGGCTCAAAGAAAAGGCGATTTCTGATCTAATCCAAAATTACCGACCTCTCTGTGTTCAATTGGGTGTAGACCTTATTAACCTTCTAGCGTGAAACAGTGTACGATCGCCTTGCCCATGAGTTATTAGACTTCTTGAACTACCTTCTGACCCTTGATTATATCCCCCCACTCTTCTCTGATCAACTTTGGCCATGGGAACCTCTATCTCCTTTAATTAGCCCAAAGAAGGATTTTTCAGACTATTCATAGCCTCTTCTACGACAATATAGCCTTCTGCCTTGTCAAAGGCTTCTACCAGGCTTTTCGGATGGTGAAACATCAACTTCTTCACCAACTTCTCAGACTTAACCAAGTCTAGCCCATTCTGGAACAAACCCACAGCTTGGAGATCATTAAGGTCGGACACCTGACCAACCGCTTCCCTAAACCTCTTTACATATTGGCCTAAAGATTCACTTTGGTGAATCTACGGATCTGCTTAAAGAACCTATAAACTTTCCCTTCTTGGTTTGCTTCCAAAACGCGTCATGGAACTTATCACAAAGCTTCGGTCCAAGAGGAAATCGAGTCCGATGGTAAAGTCCCCATCCACTGTCTTGCGTCTTTTCTCAGTGTCGTGACAAAAGTGTGACACTTGCAGCATCAGTGAAGTCATAATAGTCCATCAGCCGGTCGAACGCCTGACTATGGTCATAAGGATCTCCAGACCCATCATAGCTCTCCATACGAGGCAACTTTTTGGTGATATCCGCCTTCTCCTTGAGAATATCTGAGGAAAAAGGGGACGCCTTCTTTCCGAGTGTCTTTCACCGTTGGACCTCGGCCCATTTTGCTTTTTGGAGCTCTTTTCAACTCCTTTACGTAAAATCAACACCTTCGTTGCGATGAGATCTCCTTCTCTGGCGACGTTCGGCCTTTGAGTGGATCGACCTCTTCCTGCCGATCCCACTGCCCTCGTAGGACTTCTCGATCTACTCTGACGTATAATTTCATCCTCATGATGAGAATGGTTGTGCTGGTACTCTCTTCTTCTGGTTTCTGGCACGATCTCTCTCGACACCTTCTTCTTAAATTCATCATCGCCGCGCGATCTTGTGAACCAACGACCATCAATGCCTTCTTCGAGGCCAAGGGAGTTCTGCTCCTCGATCTCCTCCTACTGCGAGAACGATCTCTAGACACATGCATAGAATGCTCCGGTTCCTTACCCTCTCGCCGGGGTATCTCCGTATGCCTACTCCGTCTCTCGGATTGAACATGACTAGATGCTTCGTCCCTTAACTCAGCCACCCGAAGCATCTGTTCGGCTATATCTTCCCTTTGTTTTAACAGAACCTCCAAAGCCTTATCTGCCTCTGCCTCGTCTGCCATCCTCGCCAATTTGGCAACTCTGTCTTCTTGACCACTTCGACGATGAGTCCTGGTCGGTGAGCCTTCCGCCCGCCCTTGATCATGATCACGCTCCTTATCAGCATTGAAAACTAACTTCCGTCTGGCTCCACCATGGATCTTCAGACGAAGTTCTCCTGAGTTGTGTTTAGAGGTTGTGCTTTCGTGAGCACTTTTAGAAGGACCCAGACGATCCTTTACTGAAATACGAGGCAGTGATGAATTGACAGCCATCGCCTGCCCTTCGGGTGTACCATCTCTACTCCTCATCATCTTCCGAAGTAGGTTAAACAATTGTGATTGAAAATCTAAATGACACTAGAACGCCCTCCTTCTAGCGCCAATGTTAACGTCAAGATCTTCTGCCACGTCCCAATCACGTAAGACGCCCTGATCCTGCACAGTAAACACGATAAACACCTCAAGCTTGACGGCTGTTCCGTCGGGGGATAGCTCAGGCGTAAGAGTCAGTAAACGTGTTCACAAGGTTAACAAAATGGAGGATGTAATGCCTAGTGTCTTGAGAGAGATGATAATAATTCTTGAGTGTATATATGATTATGAATGGTAAAATGTGTGTACATACCTCTTTGTGAAGACTTCCTTGCTAAGCTATACTCTCCTTGCCTGGAATACCGTGCCACCCACTACTACCTGACACACCCCCTTGATCTGATGGGTTCTACCGACTGCATGTAGTTTATCCACTGCTTTTGGTCACTGTTTCTACCGCCGGCCGGTTATAATCCCATCCACATTAATGCATGGCAGGTTCTCTAGTCAACCATCATGCTTTTTCATCATTACAAGTCAAAATAATAGATATTAAAATGTCCAAAGGATCGATCCACTGAACCGACCCGGTCTTATAAGTTAAAATGGAAATAATAGGATAACTGGGCTCAATGACTTTCATGGTTCAATAATAAAGGTCCAATAGATTAATTAAATGAGTAAGCCCAATCTACTCGGACCAATGAAAGAAAATATCACGACCCAACACCTATAATCATTATTTGGGCTGTTCGGCCTTAAGAATTCATTCATACCTTCCATGAAATGGTCCGTTTTCTCATCACTAAGTTGTAATTTCTCATTGGTGTACTCTTTGTAGTTTATGAAATCCTGCTGCAACATTTGTGAAGGACCAACCATACTTATATAGAGTAGAGAGAAAATGAGTCATAGAACAATTGTGATTTTGAGTTTGAAAATGAATTCGAGCAGTACCAACACTACTTGAGTAAGAGTAAGTCAGCTTGAGTAGCTATTGAGTGTGAATTGGATTTCCTTGGTGAAACAGCTGAGTATCCAAAGCAAAACAAGTTTTAAATAAAACTAGCCAAAGCTTTAGTTGAATCTCAGAGAGTAAATGAGCACCCAAAGGAAGCTCAAGTACCAAATGATCAAAACTAATATTATCACTAATTACCAGAGAATTAACAAGTTCTAATACTAGAAAAATAGCAGAAATTGTTTAGTTTTTAGAATTTTAAAGCAACTAGAAATAGAGAATGATGCTTTTGGTTTTTGAATGCTTAAACTAATGCTAGATATGCTAAACAAAATTAACTTGAATCACGAAACACAAACAAAACAGATCAAACGACTTTAATTTTCAGAATCTGGAATTTTTTTCCTGACCGAGAAGAACAAGCAAAATATGGATTCAAACATGTTTTGGTGTTGATGTTTATAAAAAATATGCAAGCAAAATATGGATTCAGTGTTGATGTTTATGAAAAATATGCTGTGGGCTATGTGTATATGACTGAAACAAGTACGATAGAAGAGATTATTACCTAAAATAAGTGATTAATCACCTCGATTTATTGAGTTGCAGGTTCGGTAGCAAAACCGAGCCTTCGTGATGGCTGTTTTTGCTACCTTGTCGCTGGAATCTGAAGTGGTTGTAGGTGGTGTTTGAAGAGTAGAAGGGGTAGAGTTCAAATTAGTTTTGAAGAAAAGAAGATTTCAGAGGTTGAAGATAGAGAAGAAAACATAGTATTAGAAGGAAGAAGATGATTTGTTTGGATAGAACTTGAGCTCTATACCAAATTGTCAGGCCTTAGCTGTGGTCTAACCATAAAATTAGGGAGAAACGGAGATAGAGATAGAGATAGATATAAGGAGGGAATTCAGAGAGAATAAGGGAGGAAGAAGGAGAAGAACATAGTGAAAACTCACTGTGTTCGTGAGAGAGAGAGAGAAATGGAGTAGCTAAAAGCTTTAGTCCTCAATTCATTCATAAAATGCATAATATAAAATTTGGGGATTACTCTTCCCACTACATACATAGATATAACCATTAAAATGTAGAAAAGTGTAAATACTCCTAACCTACACCACTCTATTATCCTTCACACATATGCTAACAACCTCCATGTGCACACATGTGCATACAAAATATCCAACTCTAAAATATACTATTTTAGTTATGCGTATTTTACCCTTGCTCTTGTGATCTCGACAAACACACACACACATATTATTCAATTGTGAAATGGTTAGTCCTTTTCCACATTTCTACTGCCATTGTAGATTTCTTGACTCCCTTTTTTAACAAGAATAAGTATTTAATCTTTCTTCGGAGTACGTCTGAAATGAGACTCTTCTACCCCAGTAATAACCTACTTACTCCGTGTTTCTTGCATGTTCCTACTTATTCAAGGAATCCATTGAAACCAACTTTAAGAGTTTAAAGAGGGTTGATGTTTTATGTTGTTTTTACTGTTTATTATTGTTATGGATTCCAAACTACTCAATAATCCTCCTAAAGGTTCTGAATTAATTTACCTATATACTGTAGGTTATGGCCTTAACGCAGACCCAACTCGATGAGGCTATGAAGCCTGCCTGCTTCGAAACACATGTACCATCTATCGGAGTTTGTACTACCAGTGAGCTTATGTTGGCCTCCTCGTCCAATCTGACGAAGGACAAAGCGATATCATCCTCAGCAAGCCCAATCAACTCGCTGCTTGCTGGTGAGAAAATTCAATTTGGTAAGTATATGCATACAAACAAACCAAGTATTTTTACTTCTTGCTTCATATTATTTTCTTTTAAAAGTTGCAATTGCAATAATTTTGATGGAACTTTTTCCTCCATTCAGGTGCGGTTACATCTCCAACAGTCCTTCCTTCTAGTACCAGCCGTGTTGTTTCACTTGGAATTGGGGCTCCAGAGTCATTTCTGTCTGACATTCAGATGTCACGTAATATCTCTAAGGCTGATAGCGATGGTTCTCCAATTTTTGAAAAAGATAAGTTCCCTGATGAATCTTGTGGTCATTTAGAAGATTGTGAAGATGAAGCAGAAGCAGCTGCTTCAGCTGTTGCAGTTGCTGCCATTAGTAGCGACAAGATTGTGGGGAACGGGTTTAGTTCTGTCTCAATCCCAGATGCCAAAAACATTGGAGGTGCAGATGTTCATGGGATAGCAGAAGGTGATTTCTCTTCTCTGTTGCATCCATATCTGGTATACATGGCTCATGCCTCATTTGATTAGTAAGTCAGTCATGTATAACATTTCTTTTATGTTCATGCAGGTGTGACTGGTGATCAGCTATCTGGTACTCAATCAAGGGTGGAAGAGTCTCTAAGTGTATCCCTTCCTGCGGATCTCTCTGTTGAAACTCCACCAATGTCCTTATGGCCACCTTTACTAAGTCCTCAGAATTCATCAAGCCAGATGCTTTCTCATTTTCCTGGTGCCCAACCATCCCTTTTCCCCTTTTATGAGATGAATCCCATGCTGGGTGGTCCAATCTTTGCTTTTAGTCCACATGAAGAATCTGGTGGGACCCAATCACAGTCTCAGAAGAGTACACTGTCAGGTCAAGGGCATCTTGGGACCTGGCAACAGTGCCACCCCACCATGGAATCATTCTATGGTCCTCCAGCAGGATTTACTGGTCCTTTTATTAGCCCACCTGGAGTTATTCCAGGGGTTCAAGCCCCCCCACACATGGTGGTCTACAATCATTATGCACGGGTAGGACAATTTGGACAGGTTGGTTTAAGTTTTATGGGTACAGCTTACATCCCATCTGGTAAACAACCTGATTGGAAGCACAATCCCACTTCTTCAGGCATGGGAATTAGTGAGGGAGAGATGAATAACATGAATATTGTTTCGGCGCAGCGCACTCCTCCCAACATGCCTGCTCCAATGCAGCATCTCGCCCCAGGGTCGCCTCTCCAGCCCATGGCTTCCCCTTTGGCCATGTTTGATGTGTCCCCATTCCAGGTATACATTGGATTGCCTATTACTTGATGGCTCCACTCATAATGCGGACATTCTCATTTAGTTAACCCCATAAGAAATACAATTAGTTTTCATGCGGTGTATTTGATATTTTTATGTGACATTAACTAACAGTTGTATTGGCTCCACTCAGTCTGCCCCTGACATGTCGGTCCAAGGTTGCTGGCCTCATGTTCCTGCATCGCCTCTCCACTCTGTTCCTCTTTCACTGCCGTTGCAGCAACAAGCAGAAGGTGTTATGCCTTCTCAATTCAGCCATGGGCATCCTGTCGAGCAATTAAAAGCGACTAGGTTCACAGAGTCTCAAACGTCTGCACTTTCTGACAGTGACCGGGCTTTTCCCGTGGTGACAGATGCAATGCTTACGCAATTTCCTGACAAACTTGGGTTAGTAGACTCATCAAGCTGCACTGCTGCAGGCACATCAACACAGAGTTCTATTAAGACGGGTGAAAGTGCCACTTCAAGTGCTGGAAAGAGTGATACTGTTCAAAATGATAGTACTAACACAACTAATGGCCAGAGCATGAATTCTTTCACGCCTCAGCATTCGCAGCAGAAGTATTTATCTTCCCAGCAGTACAATCACTCCACAGGCTATGGCTATCAGTGGGGAGGTGTGTCTCAAAAGAGCGGATCAGCAGGTGAATGGTCCCACCGCAGAATGGGGGCCTTCCACGGAAGGAACCACTCCCTTGGTGCAGAAAAGAACTTTCCAACTTCAAAGGTGAGGCAAATATATGTGGCGAAACAGACAAGCGGGAGTTCAACAGGAGGATGATACTTAGCAATGTTTTGGAATTGATTATGTTGCTTTGATCGGGCAGGACCTGGTAAAAACACCTAGACAAAAGCTACGAAATAGTATCTGGTTCTTTTTTCCGTCTTTTTATTTTATTTTAAAATAATTGTGTATTTTGTGTTTTTATATATCCGTATGGGTATTCAATTATTGAATTAGGATTTTTTTATCCGTGTGGACTACTGAATCAAATTTTGATTTGGCTGAATGAATTTAATCCCCAAAATGTAGGGAGTTTATAATCATGGTATGGTATGGTTAATCTTCTGACTATTTAAATTGCGTCATTTTGCTGTCAAATGTGGGGTGTGTAGTATTTTGTTCGCATTGTTTTCTTCGTTAGAGATTTGAAGGGGGATAAATTTTGTTCGCACTGGTTTCTTCGTTAGAGATTTCACTGGTTTCTTCATTAGATTTGAAAGGAGATATTTGATGTTAGTAATTGATTCGGGTCGGACCCGTAGATCATGGACATTCACTTGGGTATGAATATTGGATAAACAAATTGGGATTGAAAGTCTCATATCATTTAGAAGTATTTTAGATAATACTTGATACGATTAAGATTCTATATGAGATAATTCTCTTGATTTAGTCGGTTATAAATTTATTCCATATTAATTGGGTTTTATTGTTAAATAATGATGTTTACAGAGTGTAGGGTTAAGGAAAAATAATGTGTTATTTTTCCCATACAGTTTTCTCTTTAAATTCTCTCTAGTATTTTTAAGCTTTATCAATAGGCTTGAATGTACTTGGTGTAAATATTTTAGTTCGTTCGCATTGTTGCTAGTAATAACTTTATATTGATGAGAAATACGAAGGATCGTAGTAGCTGTGTTTGTGATGTCGCTTTTAAATTTGGTATTTTGATTCAACCACTTCCGCTTCGTGGATACTAACTGATTCATATATGTAAATATTATTTGTGTTAGTTTCTATTTGATTTAACATTGGCATAAGAGCCATGCAATGCTTAATCTCGCATAAATATATATTTTTTATTTCGCTAGTAAGTTTGAAATAAGATATTAATGGCATAATATGCTAGAGTACATATTAGAGGCTGAAAATACAGTATGATGTAGTCCATATGCAATGTTAAGACACCTGTAAAATTTGGTTGCAATCAGATTTGTATTTTGAGAGAAAATGCAAACCCTAATTTCATTTACGTTTTTTCAAATGAAAATATGATTTTATATAGAAGTCAAAAGTATATTTTCTTTAAATATTAAAATAGTACATGTCACCATAATTCCAAAAATATAAAGTTTGTATTTTTTGAACATCTGTAGAATTAATTATGATTTTTTGAAAAAAGGGTACCAAATTATAATTGTGTTTCTGGTCTGTTGAGGAAGAAGACGAAGCTGATGTAAGACCCCAACTTTTATGAATCAAGATTTAATTTTCTCGAAATATCTTTTTGAATATTAAGGTGTGAATTTGTTATAATGTTATAGTTGTAAGTAATATTTATAAATTTTACAAAGTAAACAAGTTGTTATAAAATATTCGTTTGGTCGGAGAATATTCGTTTTATTAGGGAATACGTATGACGACACAATCATTAGTGGACCCCATAATGTAATTCATCATGGGAGTTAAAAAACAGCGAAATAACTTTTATAAAAATAACGGCAAAAGTTTTACTTAAATCAACTATTGAAATACCCGGTGATAAAAAGAAATGAATGTCGGCGTGGTTGCATAGTAACACGCGTATTATCTGATATCTTTGATTATTGATGCTTACGTGAGAAGTCACTTGATTTTATTCAATTATTGCCACAGTAATTACTGCATAGTATCTCATATTATTGATTCAATTATTGTCACAGTATCATCTGTAGTATGTAAGTAATATTATTTCGTTTAAGATTCTGAATTCTACACTCATTTTGATAAGTATTGCTTCTATACTCCTTAAAATTAGTAGAATATCCTTGAAATTTACGCTTCATCTAGTATCGTTTCACAAGAATATTTTTCTGAACATTCTTGTTAAATTTTAAGCTTTTCATGCCGGAGTACTATTCATACATACGACGCTATTCATATGTACGATACTATTCACGAAGTACTATTCACGAGGTACTATTCATGAAGTACTATTCACAGGGTACTATTCACCCGAGTACTATTCACTTGGGTACTATTCACCCGGGGTACAATTCACGACAAAAAATTTATTCTTTTCTGTTCAAATTATTTTTGATACGTGAATATTATTTTTGAATTTTACTCCACAAAGCAGTTATCATGTTGACAATTTGAACATTTTTAAACTTTGGATAAATTAAAAATCTTTAATATTTATCCTTGATTTCGTTTGATTGAATTCTTATATTATTGTTGTAAAATCCCAAATTTTACGAATAAAGATTTGACTTTCTCGAAATATTTTTTTTTCAAAATTATGGTGTGGATTTGAGATAATGTTATAGTTGTGGGTAATGTTTAGAAATTTTGAAAAGTATGCAAGTTGTTATATAATATTCGATTGGTCGGGGAATATTCTTTTTGTCAGGGAATATTCGTACGACGACACAATCATTGGTGGACCCCACAACGAAATTATTGTTGGATTGAGAAAACGACAAAAATATTTTTATGAAAATAACGGCGGAAGTTTTACTGATTAAGCTGTTGAAACACCGGTGTTAAAAAATGCGATAATCGTGTGGTTGAATAGTAGCACACGGTATTGATTATTGATGCTTCGTGAGAAGTCACTTCGGTTTTGTTCAATTATTGCTATAGTAATTGTTGCATAGTATCTCACGTTATTTGATTCAATTATTGTCGATATTTTATATATTATTAAATCAATAATTGAGATAACAAAGTTATTAATATTATTATTTATAATATTAACGATGTCTAGAAGTTACATCGAGGAGAGGTTTGGTCACCTAATTGCGCGCTGATAGGGAGAAATCTTTATTGAAAAGCCCCTCTTTCTGAGAGCGACACAGTCGATTAATAATGTGAATTATAATAATGATGATGATTTTGTTTTATTATTATTATAAATGTAATAAAATGTAATTTTTTTTTTTTTATATAAAATGCAATAATACTTTTATAAAGTTATTTGTTTTATTAGATTATAAATAGAATATTTATATTTTATTATGCATAGTGTTTGCATAGTGCCTGCATAGTGTTTGCATAGTAAAATCTTTTTATATAAAATAGAATACTTTTATAAATTTATTTATTTTATTAGATTTTAAATAAAATATAAATATATATATATATATATTTTTATATTATATTTTATTGCATAGTATCCTTTCCATTCTCCTATAAATAGGATGCTTAGTTAGAATGGAAAATCACACCAGAAATTCAGAGAATTCTTCTTCTATAATCTTGAGCGTATTTCTTAAGAGTTTAAGAAAGCTTTGAGCATAGAAAACAATATAAGTTTCTTCAAGAATATCCTCGCCCTACCAGTCAGAATACTTTTCTTTCTAAGGTAAGGGGTATTATTTCTTTCGTATTCATGAAGAGAATTATTTCTTTCAATACTCGTAAGGGGTATTATTCTTTCGTATTCATGAAGAGAGTTATTTTCTTTCAATACTCGTAAGGGTTGTTATACCATTCTTTATTATTATGTTGGAATAAAGCGCCTACTGTGCGAAGTCTGCATACATGGTGAAATTCTTCTCGTTATTCCATTCTTTATTATTACATTTGGAATAACTTTTATGCATGTGATCTATCGCATACATGGTGAAATTCTTACATTCTTCCATTCTTTATTATTACATTGGAATAACTTTGCATGCTTGGTCTATCGCATGCTTGGTGAATTCTCATTGTTATTCCATTCTTTATTATTACATTGGAACATCACATGCATGCGGCTTACACGTGACCGTTCCATTCTTTATTATTACATTTGAAACATCACATGCATGCGGATTACATCATGACTGGTTCCATTCTTTATTATTACATTGGAATATCCCGTCATGCATTAGGATTCGCATGACATGGTTCCATTCTTTATTACACTCGTTGGAATAACACATACATGTGGATTACCACATGCATGGTGAATGATCCTTTGTATTCATTCCTTATTAACTTGTGGAAATGATCTGTCTACGTGGATTACCGCATGACGGGCAAAAATTCATTTGCAGTTTCATATATTCTATTATACTCAGTTGGTTAAATTTTTGGCTTCTATACTCCATGAAATTAATAGAATATCCTGGATATTTGTGCTTCATCCAGTATCTTTTCATGAAAATATTCTTCTGAGCATTCTTAAATTTTTACTCCACAAAGCAGTATCATGTTGACAATTTGGACGTTATTGGTTCCTGGATAAATTAACTTATAAATCTTTAAAATTTATTCTTGAACTTGTTTTATTGAATTATTATGTCATTGTCATCATCCTCATGCTTATATTGTGATGAAAGTCATCTTTGGCTTACTTGCATAAATGGACTTGGTATGATTATGTTCAGGAATCATTCGGTATAATCATGACCTATAATGTTATAAATGATGTAGTAAAAGTCCTCAGTGGCCTGTAGTGCATTGATGGACAGTTTTTGGTATGATTATGACCGAGGATTATTCGGTATAGTCATGACCATTGATGATTTAATGAATATCCTTGGCACATAGTGCGAGGGATGACTCGATGATGTGGTTTATTTATTAAGCTGAGTCTCAGCGATAAAAATTGATGAAAATATTTTAAATCATAGAAGATAGTAGATATTATACTCTACTTGACTCTTCTAATGGATTGCTTTTTCCTCTACTGTTAAACTTGATGTCTATTATATTTTATCAGTTTAACATTGTTGAAGGCTAATGATAATTTATCCTGCATTATCTTAGTCATAATATTTCTTACTGGGCTAGTTGAGCTCACCCTTTTGCTTTCATTGTTCTCTTCAGGAAATGAGAACGTAGCCGGGACTAGTCGGGGAACGGAGTGATGGTCCGAGATGGTGTTATAGTAGTCCTCACTATTCTATAAAATAGTGTAACAATAAATGTAATGAGGACTCTATTTGAGAGTGAATATTGTCTAGAAGGCAATATTCCTGTTTAAACTCTTAGCTATGTTTTGTCGTATATTACACGACGTTTATATAATTAAGTTTGTATTTGTATTCTGTACCATGTATTTGGCGACTCAAGATGGGTGATGTATACCTATTTTGGGGGCGTCATGGTTATTATCAAAGCTTGAGGATATGATCCACGGGCGATATGTGAGACAAGAACTAGGAGGAGAGAGACGGGAATTCCTTCAACTTGTATGACCTACCTAAGTTTATTTGGTATTTAATTGGTCGGTTAGAGTATAGGGATAATATGGGATATGTTAATTAACCCTTGTTTTGTGGCAGTGTTTGAAAATAGCAGCTGAAAATGTTAACAATGGAGTGAATGAGACCTTTGAGACATCTTTAATCACTAACCAGGTTAATGTGATGTCACACGAAGAAGAAATTAGAGATATCTACGTGGTGAGTGAAGAACTAATAGTTGCACCCGAGCTAGTTGCAGAGGTAGCAGCTGAGAGTGAGGAAGAAGAGGAACCTGAGGAGAATTTATTAAAAGAATTTTATGATCGAAATTTAGAATTACAAAATCGTATTCATGAGTTAGAAGAAGCGAAATTTGAAGAACGGCGGTGATCATGGAGCAAAGAGATGTAACAATTCAAAATTATGTTACCCGTTGTGCGATGCTTGAACAGAAGCACTCTTTGGCAGAGTATAAGATATTAGAGCTGGAATCTAAGAATGCTATGATCAAAGTTCTGATGAAAGAAGAAACAACTGAACGAAGGAGAATAGATGATGCATGCATAAAAGCCGCACGACGTGTAGATATTTTAGAAAAAGACGTCCGATCCAATAAGGCCAAAATAGATGAAATGGATTTTGCTTTTTGGACAACAATTGGGAGAATCCAACATCGAATTCGGAATTACCATGTGCAGAGCGGTCAACCCCAATTCGGTATGGATCGGAGAGTAATGATTCAAATTATGTATCAGGAATGTGACGAAGCAATTAAGGGTGGAATGTACTCTATAACAAGTCAAAATCGGTAGTTTAAGAGAGAGCATTTTTTTTTCGTGACGAGGAACCTGAACAAAGTTATCACTGGTAAGTTAATCATAAACTCTTGCGAAGTCTATACCTTATTCGATACCGGTTCTACCCACTCTTGTATTTCACCTAGTTGTGTTCAACGTTTGAACTTGGCTCTTGAGAAATTAGACTTCGACTTATCTGTTAAAACTCTGTTAGGAGAAACCTTCGTTACATCCATTGTTTATAAATCTTGTTTAATTCAAACCGACACTTTCACGTTACCTATCGATCTTATCTCTTTGAAAATACTTGTCTTTGATGTGATTTTTAGAAATCGATTGGTTAACCACTCATTATTCTTTTCGTAAGGTTATTAGCTTTCATATTCCTAACCAACCTATTATGCGAATTCAAGCAACCAAACCACTAAAGTTAATCACTTTTATATCAAGCCATAAGTAAAAAGCCTCGATCCTTTCGTTGTTGACTTCCTTGTGTGGAATGCACCGAAGCCGAACTTTCAGTAGGGGACGCTGTGAATGACGGTGGTAAGTTGATAGGTATCAATGTGACGTGCTATCCAAGTCTTGGATGAGGGTCACAGTTTTGAATGATTTTTCTATTGTTAATAAATTTCTTGATGTATTTCTGAAGACTTCTTGGCCTACCCCAGAAGTGAAATCGAATTTTGTCTTGACCCCGATCAAAACCCATTTCTAAAACCCTTATATATTTCTTCAACCAAAAGCGAGCGTATAATGCGCCAAAGCGTTGGCTCGAAATTGTTGAAGATTACGACTATACCATTCAATATCATCGTGGAAGAAGCGAACGTGGTAGGTAGCGCGTTGATTAGAAGATCGTATCGTTCTGAGTGCGATGTTGTTAACACAAAAACCCATTTTGTATAACTTACAAATGATGAAGATAGAGTTCAAGACTCTAGGGACCCACGTGATGATAACGAATATACGAGTAGAATCGACTTTAATCAA
Organism: Panax quinquefolius; assembly: GCA_020205615.1. NCBI lineage: Eukaryota > Viridiplantae > Streptophyta > Magnoliopsida > Apiales > Araliaceae > Panax > Panax quinquefolius. Next base: position 104,771,980 of record CM035156.1, read on the forward strand.
TAAAGTTAAAGGCCGCTCAAACTACACACATGGAGCTGATGAATATGAAGAAGAAGGTTCAAGAGGGCATTATTCTAGAAGCAAGAGTCGATGAAGAGAGAAAATCTCAACCCTCGATTTAATTGGCCCATTTGAAATTCTCGATCGAGTAGGAGCGTAGCTATAGACTGCGTTTACCGCCAAGTGTGTTGCGTGTTCATAACGTTTTTCACGTATCGATGTTACGTAAATATGTGGACGACCCGAACCACATTATTGAATTAAAACTAGACGAGATAGCAGAAGATTTAACGTATGAGGAGATACGTGTTAAAATCTTAGATAAGAAGGATCGTATTCAACACTCAAAGGTTATACCTCAAGAGTTAGAATCGATGAAGTGTCCTCATTTGTTAAGCATACCGAGTGCGTCGTAAATTTTGAGGCGAAATTTCATAAGGAGGGGAGATTGTAAAATCACAAATTTTATGAATAAAGATTTAATTTTCTCGAAATATTTTTTTCAAAATTATGGTGTGGATTTGAGATAATGTTATAGTTGTGGGTAATATTTAGAAATTTTGAAAAATATGCAGAGTTTTTATATAATATTAGATTGGTGGGAGAATATTCTTTTGTCGAGGGAATATTAAATGCGATGACACAATCATTGGTGGACCCCTAAATGGAATTATTGTCGGATTGAGAAAGCGACAAAAATATTTTTTATGAAAATAACGGCGGAAGTTTCTGAGTTAACTTTGTTGAAACACACGTGTTAAAAGAAATACGATGTCTGGCGTGATTGCATAGTAGCACATGCGATATTGATTATTGATGTTTACGTGAGAAGTCACTCGGTTTTGTTCAATTATTGCTACGATGAATTGTTGCATAGTATCTCACGTTATTTGATTCAATTATTGTCGATATTTTATATATTATTAAATCAATGATTGAGATAACAAAGTTATTAATATTATTATTTACAATATTAACGATGTCTAGAAGTTACATCGAGGAGAGGTTTGGTCACCTAATTTATGCGCCAATAGGAGGAGAAATCCTTATTGAAAGCTCCTCTTTCTGAGGAACGACCTTCGTCGATTAATAGTGTGAATTATAATAATGATGATGATTTTTGTTTATTATTATTATAAATATAATAAAAGCGAAAAACTTTTTATATAAAAACAAAATACTTTTATAACGTTATTTGTTTTATTAGATTATAAATAAAATATATTATATTTTATTATGCATAGTGTTTGCATAGTAAAATCTTTTATATATAAAAATGAATACTTTTATAAAGTTATTTGTTTTATTAGATTTTAAATAAAATATAAATATATATATATATATATATATTATATTATATTTTATTGTATAGTATCCTTTCCATTCTCCTATAAATAGGATGCTTAGTTAGAATGGAAAATCACACCGAAAATTGAGAGAATTCTTCTTCTATAATCTTGGCGTATTTCTTAAGAGTTTAAGAAAGCTTTGGCGTAGAAAATAGTATAAGTTTCTTGAGAATATCCTTGCCCTACCGATTGGAATACTCTTCTTTCTAAGGTAAGGGGTATTATTTCTTTCGTATTCATGAAGAAAATTATTTCTTCAATACTTTATAAGGGTATTATTCTTTCGTATTCATTCAAGAGAGTTATTTTCTTTCAATTCTTGTAAGGGTTGTTATACCATTCTTTATTATTATGTTGGAATAAAGCTATACATCGCGAAGTACCGCATATATGGTGAAATTCTTCTCGTTATTCCATTCTTTATTATTACATTTGGAATAACTTTTATGCATGCGATCTATCGCATGCACTGGTGAATTTCGTTGTTATTCCATTCTTTATTATTACATTTGGAACATCTTATGCATGCATAAGGCTTACGCGTGACGAGTTCCATTCTTTATTATTACATTGGAACATCACATGCATGCGATTCTGCATGACTGGTTCCATTCTTTATTATTCTTTTGGAATATCCCGTCTGTTCGGATTACGCATGACATGGTTCCATTCTTTATTACTCTGTTGGAATAACCTGTCTATGTGGATTACCACATGCATGGTGAATGATCCTTTGTATTCATTCCTTATTAACTTGTGGAAATGATCTGTCTACGTGAATTACCGCATGACGGGCGAAAATTCATTTGCAGTTTCATATATTCTATTATACTCAGTTGGTTAAAGTTTTGGTTTCTATACTCCATGAAATTAATAGAATATCCTGGATATTTGTGCCTCATCCAGTATCTTTTCATGAAAATATTCTTCTGAGCATTCTTAAATTTTTACTCCACAAAGCAGTATCATGTTGACAATTTGGACGTTATTGGTTATTAACTTATAAATCTTTAAAATTTATTCTTGAACTTGTTTTATTGAATTATTATGTCATTGTCATCATCCTCATGCTTATATTGTGATGAAAGTCATCTTTGGCTTACTTGCATAAATGGACTTGGTATGATTATGTTCAGGAATCATTCGGTATAATCATGACCTATAATGTTATAAATGATGTAGTAAAAGTCCTCAGTGGCCTGTAGTGCATTGATGGACAGTTTTTGGTATGATTATGACCAGGGATTATTCGGTATAGTCATGACCATTGATGATTTAATGAATATCCTTGGCCTGTAGTGCAGGGATGACTCGATGATGTGGTTTATTTATTAAGCTGAGTCTCAGCGATAAAAATTGATGAAAATATTTTAAATCATAGAAGATAGTAGATATTATACTCTACTTGACTCTTCTAATGGATTGCTTTTTCCTCTACTGTTAAACTTGATGTCTATTATATTTTATCAGTTTAACATTGTTGAAGGCTAATGATAATTTATCCTGCATTATCTTAGTCATAATATTTCTTACTGGGCTAGTTGAGCTCACCCTTTTGCTTTCATTGTTCTCTTGAGAAATGAGAGAACGTGGCGGGACTAGTCGGGGAACGGAGTGATGGTCCGAGATGGTGTTATAGTAGTCCTCACTATTCTATAAAATAGTGTAACAATAAATGTAATGAGGACTCTATTTGAGAGTGGATATTGTCTAGAAGGCAATATTCCTGTTTAAACTCTCAGCTATGTTTTGTCGTATATTACATGACGTTTGTATAATTAAGATTTTATTTGTATTCTGTACCATGTATTTGGCGAATCAAGATGGGTGATGTATACCTATTTTGGGGGCGTCACAATTGTCATCATCCTCATGCTTATATTGTGATGAAAGTCATCTTTGGCCCGTAGTGCATAGATGGACTATTGATTGGTATGATTATGACTAGGAATTATGTATCGGTATAATCATGACATGTAATGTTACAAATGATGTGGTAAAAGTCCTCATTTGACCGTAGTGCATTGATGGACAGTTGTTGGTATGATCATGACCATGGGTTTTCTTCGGCCAAGGGTGCAAAGATGAATTGTTGTTTGGCATGATCATGACCATTGGTGATAATAACGAAAATACTTGGCCCGTAGTGCATGAATGATTCATGGATGTGATAATAATGAATATCCTCGGCCCGTAGTGCATGGATAATTCACTAATGTGGATTATTTATTGAGCTGAGTCTCAGCGATAAAATTGATAATAAACTTTTAAATCATAGAAGATAGTAGATATCATGCTCTACTTGACTCTTCTAATGTATTGCTTATTCCACTGCAGTTGTTGATCTAAAACTTATTGTCTATTGTATTCTATCAGTTGTTATACTGTTGAAGGCTAAGGATAATTTATTCTGCAATATCTTAGTCATAATATTCTTTACTGGGCTAGTTGAGCTCACTCTTTTCTTTCATTTTTCTCTTCAGGAAATGAGAATATAGCTGGGACTAGTTGGGGAATGGAGTGACGGTCCAGATGGTTGCTATAGTAGTCCTCACTATTATGTGAAATAGTGTGATAATAATTGTAATGAGGACTTATTTTGAGTTTGGATATTGTCTAGGAGATAATATTTGTATTAAAACTCACAGCTTATGTTTTGTCGTATTGTGCGCGACATTTAACAGTTGTATAAATGTAGTTGAATTTGAATTATGTACCATGTATTTGGCGACTCAGAATGGGTTGTGTATACCTATTTTGGGGGCGTCACAGTTGTTATCAAAGCTTAGGGATATGATCCCTGGCTGAGATTTGAGGCTAGAATGACCTACCTAAGCTTATTTGTTATTTAATTGGTCGGTCAGAATATAATGATAATATGTGGCATATCAATTAACCCTTATTTTGTGGCAGTGTTTGAAAATAACATCTGAAAATATTGAGATAAGCAATGAAGCACATGAGACCGTTGAGTCATCGACGATCAATAACCAGGATAATGTGCATCAGGAAGGCAATAATCCTCAGGTAAACAACAACCCCAACTAAATGACCAACGACGGCGTGTTTAGGAGCTTTCTGGAATTCATGCAACACCATGCGAGAGAGACTCTTGTTCAAAATGCAGGTGGAAACACTGGCAACTCACGGATGATCACCGCTAAGCAGTTCAAGGATCTGGGACCACCAGAGTTTTTGGGAAAGGTAGAACCACTTAAGGCAGAGACGTGGATTAAGAAGATCACCAAGATATTTGATGTCTTTAGATGCTCCGAGGAGCAAAAGGTTCCCTTTGCCATCTTTATGTTGCGTGAAGAAGCAGATTACTGGTGGAAATCTGTAAAACGTACTCAACTTACCACACTAAAGATGTCTTGGGAGAAGTTCCAAGAATTAATCAACGACAAGTACTTTCCTGAGAGTATTCGTTATATGAAGGAGGTGGAATTCATCAAGTTGGAGCCAAAAAATATTACCGTGTCGTAGTACGAGGTTAAGTTTGCCAAGTTGTCCCAGTTTACATCTCATTTTGTAGATAATGAGAAGTGTATGACGCGAATGTTTCTGCGAGGTTTGAAGCCCGAAATTTGTCAATACCTCATTTCTCACAAACTTTATTTATATTCAGATGTTGTTAATAGGGCTCAGTTATTAGAACGCGATTATGAGTCAGCCCAACCAAAAGGCAACGATAAACAACACGATAATAATCATACCGGTGGCAACGACCATCAGAACAATGATAACCATAGTGGAGAAAATTATCATGCCAAGAATGGTAGCCAATTCGGTGGTAATTATGGCCAAGATAATAGGAGAGGTGAACTAAGTGGGAATAACTTTAAGAAGAGAAGATTCAATAATGACAACGTAAAGACGTCGACAGCAGCACCATCACCCGTTTCGAAGGAAGGTGTTGATTATGTCACGTTCTATAACCTAATGTTTTGATGATGACTTATTTCATTGGTACTAAATTCTTTATTGTAAATTTCAGGAAATTGTCTCAAGAATTGTTTGATGGATTATTCAAGAAGATTGAAGACAATTTGAGTCTTAAGAAAAATATGTAAGGTCATTGCAAATATTTAATTTTTCAATACAAGGCTCTAGGATATTTTATGTGTGCATTAAATTGTGAATTAATATTTTGTACATGCCTAAAATATGTTATTCATTGCTATCTGCTATTAAGAGAAATGATTTTATTTTGTTAGCATGCACGCGTAAGAGTACTGTCCGAATTAATTGAGTTTTACATGTGTGAAAAGAATTCATGTGTTGGAAACTTAAAAGTTGTTTGTGCCGACCGAGGTGTGATCATTATCTGTTAATAGCTTAATTGCATATTTTCTTGGAAATACAAGATAATGATGGTACTAAGAAGCGTTTGATATTTATCAGATGGCATTTTGCAAGAATTACGGAACTAACATTTTATTAAGTAGTCTAGTTTAAATAGAATTCTGTGATATACTAGTGGGATATATTTTCAAGTGGATTAACTTTGAAAATATCAGTAACATTTATGAGGTGGCAGTTATGATTATAGACTATATATGTTTTACACGGAACCTATTATCTTTGTGGCTTATTTTTGACATAGTCTATATCTTTTAAATGTTTCTAATAGTAATAAAATTGTAGCATATCTTTGGGATTTTTGTTGGCAACATCAATATTGTTACAACGAAACTGTGTTGTATGAGAAACAATAATATCTTTTTGGGCTATAAAAGGAACTAAGATCAGTGATAAAGATATAACACTTACAACACCTGAATTAATATTTTGAATTCATATACTTGGAAAGCTATTCTATTCTTGGTGCAAATTTTGAGCTGCTGATCAATTGATATTCAGATTATTTTCAGCCAACTTTCGTGAGCTTCATATTGGTGATATCTATCTTTTATTACTTGATCATTGCATTCACTAGTTGAGTCTTGCATTGTTAAATTGTTTATTTGCTTTGATCATTAGACCTCTATTATTGTAATCTTAATTTTTTTTAGACTAAGTGTTGTCTAAAGGAATTTAATCCAGGTGGATTAAGGTTTGTTTACAAACAGGTTCAAGAAAACATAGGTGCTTAAGGGGTGCATTGGTGCACAAGGAGCAAGAGTGCTCAAGTGAATTATTTTAATTCAATTTTATAGAATCTGATTTGTAACAAGAGTTTTTTAAAGAAATAAAAGTGAGTCTCCAATACTAGTTGTTATTGGACGTGGACTAGGCTATTATTATAGAGGGTAATAGCTGAACAACGTAAAAAATCTTGGTGTTATTTTTATTACTTGCTTTAACTTAATATCACTCAAGATAATTGATTTGCTTAATAAACAGAATTTAATTATTTGTTTCATCGTGAGAATTTTTGTTAACATTAAATATTCTATTTAACTTATAAAATCACCAAGATATTTTCTTAAACAAAAATTCAATTCGGTAGACCATATTCATACAGCAAGCTGCATTCATCAATATAGTAGGCTATATTCAATAGTTTGGTTTAAAGTTTTTAAATTGGTCATAGTTAGTATCCACACTTATTCAACCCCCCCTTCTAAGTGTGCCTTATTTGAATTTCATTTGGTATTAGATCTTGGCTTTACTTACTTGGTCTTAAAGGTGACTTGTAGGTAAAGATTCTGACATGGCACAGTTCGGGAACAACAATCAAGAAGGTCAATCAACCAATAGACCTCTACTGCTGCATGGAATAGAAAACTACAACTTCTGGAAATTCTGAATGAGGATCTACCTTAATAGAGATCCTTGGGAATGGTGGGTTGTGGAGAATGGACCAGTTATTCCAAGGAAAGATGACGATACTCCAAAGACTCTGCTGGAGATGGATTCAACTGAAACCTTCATGGTTTCTTATGATTCAAGGGCTATAAATACTTTACTAAGCGGCATGGTGCAGTCCGAGATTGACAAAGTATCATCATGCAACACAGCTAAGGAGATTTGGGATACTCTAGTGGTGAGTCATGAAGGAACATCAAAAGTTTGAGAAGTTAAACTAAGCATGCTTATGCATGATTATGAAATGTTCAAACTTGAGAGAGAAGAAACTATAAAGATGGCTCAAGCAAGGTTCCTTGTTCTTCTGAATTCTTTAAAGCTACTGGACAAATCTATTCCACAAAATGAGATTAATCGTAAGTTACTTCGGGCTATGGCTAAGAGGTTTGCGTCTAAGATTACTACTCTTCAAGATTCCTTTACTATATCTACTATGGATACACTAACCCTTTTTGGTGAACTTGAGGAATATGAACATCAGTTAAAGAGGTATGACGATGAGGAGGAAACTCCTCGTAGAAAGGTTCTAGCTCTTAATGCAGGAAATGAAGAAGAGCTTGATGATGATTCTGACGAAGAGATAACTATGATGTCATAGAGACTCAAAGGACTTCTACAAAGGAAGAATAAACGAAAGAATATCTTCAACTCAAATAAAGGCATAAGAAAGCAAACTGAAGAGACGTGTTTTGAATGTGGACGTCCAGGGCACTTCAAGAAGGACTGTTTTTAACTAAAGAATAAAGGAAAAATAGGCTTCAAGGATAATAAGAGAAACAAGGAACTGGTCACTTGGAGTGATGAAGAAGAATCTGAGGTAGAAGTCGACGCCAAGGATGAAATAGCTCAAGTATGCTTCATGGGAATAAAAGGTGAATCAAACGAGGTATCTGATTTTGATCTTAATTCCTTGAAACAAGAAAATGCTAAATTAAAAGGAAAGAATGCATATTTGAAAGACATAGTAAATACATTAATGGGTGAAGTAGATTCTTTAATTGATGAAAAGAAAGATATTGAAAAGGAATCTATTTGTAAAGAAGAAAAGGTTTTGATTGCTAAAATTGATTATTTAGATAATTATAACAAAATACTTTTTAATAAGGTAATTTTTTTGAATAATGAAATCCACAAATTAACTAATGAACTGAAAATGAGAGATGTATGTATTGATGCATTTAGTGATAAATCACATGTTAAAACCTTTCCTAATTATGAACTTCAAAAAGAAATAGATTCACTAAAGTCATCTCTTGCTAAATTCGTTCAAGGTGAAGAAAATTTAAATGTTATATTAGGTAAACAAAGACCTAGTTTTGAAAGACAAGGAATTGGTCATGATCCTATGCATAAAAAGGGTAATATGAAAATGCTAAAATCAAAATCACGATTTAAGTTAAATTATTGCTCTCCTTTCACAACATGCAAAAATTGTGGTATTAAAGGTCATTTGGATATTAATTGTTTTAAAAAGAAGGTTAAAAAGGTGTGGATTAAGAAGGGAGATTTACGCACAACTAACACAAAAGGACCCAAAAAGATATGGGTACCAAAAGGATGAATTATCTTTTCTTGACAGGTATGTCTCAAGGCAAGGGTTCCATCTCAAAAATGGATTCTTGATAGCGGATGCTCTCGACACATGACTGGTGACAAATCAAAGTTCGTGGAACTAAAAATCAAGAAGAAAAATGGAACGGTCACATTTGGAGATAATCGAACCTGTGAGATTGTTGGAAAAGGTAAAATCAGTAATGGTATGGTTAATATTGATAATGTTCATCTTGTTAGCGAACTTGAATTTAAACTTATAAGTGTTAGTCAGTTAATGGATAATGGACATCAAGTTAGTTTTGAAAAAGATAAATGTACAATTTCTCATGGTACTAACAACGCTATTCTAGTTGCACAAAGGGAAGGAAATATATATACTCTTGATTTTGAGCAATAGGAGGAAGAACTATGTCTTGCCTCGATGCAAGATGAGGCTAACCTATGGCATAAAAGGATGAGACATGTTCACATGGATTTAATCAAGAAATTGTCATCTAAAAACCTCTTTAAAGGATTGCCAAAGATAAAGTTCTAAAAGAAAGGAGTATGTGTTCCTTGCCAACTTGGAAAACAAGTAAGAACATCATTCAGTGCAAATAATATGGTATCAACCTCCTCTCCTTTACAATTACTTCATCTTAATTTATTTGGCCCAGAAAGGCATGCTAGTATTAATGGTAAATTTTATGCATTTGTAATAGTTGATGATTTTTCTAGATATACATGGGTATTATTTTTAAGAACCAAAGATGAAGCATTTAAAGAGTTTGAGAAATTGATAAGAAATTTAGAAACTAAGTATGGTCTCAAATTTATAAAAATTCGAAGTGACCATGGTACCGAATTTCAAAAGGACTTTATTATATTTTGTGATAAAAAAGGTGTAAGTCATGAGTTTTCAGCTCCTAGAACTCCTCAGCAAAATGGAGTAGTGGAAAAAAAGAATAGAACACTTCAAGAAACAGCTAGAAGACTTTTACAAGAAAGCAAACTTTCAAAGAAATTTTGGGCCAAAGCTGTTAATACTTCGTGTTATGTGTTAAAAAGAGTTCTCATTCGTCCTATTATTTTGAAAACTCCTTATGAGCTTTTGAATAACAAAATTCCTAATATAAGTTATTTCAAAGTATTTGGGTCTAAATGTTATATACTAAATACTAGTGATAACTTGGGAAAGTTTGATGCTAAATCCTATGAAGGTATTTTTATTGGTTATTCACATAACAACAAGGCATATCGTGTATTTAATATTTACAAGTTATGTGTTGAAGAATCTATTCATATAACTTTTAATGAGACTAACAATGATCTTCCAAGAGAAAGAGAAGAGGATGCAGGAAATTTGGAGATTTTCACAAATCCAGTAAACCGAAGAGAACCAGTCAGCAGACCGAATGGACAAATTCAACATGCTGAATTGAATAGTGTCAGGAATATGCATGTGAATGATATTCCTATTTACATATGATTTGATTATGATATGTATATATATGAATGAATATGTAAGTATGCTTGCATTAAGAAAAGCTGTAAAGTCCTTTGATAGATAATAGAAACATATGTACAAGGACTTAGAATGAATTGATCAAATGTGTTAGGTTGATCCTACTTAAGCAAAACAACTTTGTAAAAGTCCTTTAAAAAGAAATGATGTACAAGGACTATAAATATAGTAAGATCAAGCATGTTAGGTTGATCTTATGATGTAATAAATAGGCTTGTCTGATCGTCGAGCACTGCATCAGAAATCGTAGTTTGCTAGGAGAGTCAAGGAAAACTCGAGAGCTATCGAGGCAGAATCGTAGTCTGCGAGATAGTAGATCTCGGAGTTCGTAGACTTCCAGGAGAGACGAGGAAGGATCGTAGTGTGTCGAGGAGAACTTCTTCGTAGTAGTAGTTTCTTTGAGGAAGTCGTGTTCGAGAATCGTTAGAGACATCATGCCTCTCTGGTGTGTGAAGCATCTGCCAAAGTCAAGTCGAGAATCGTGAGATCACACTCGTCGAGTCGTAGAGTCTACTAACGACCAAATCAAGAATCGTAGACTGCACTCAGAATTGTAGAGTCTACTGATCGTATCAAAGGCAAAAATCGTAGTCGAGCAAGATCAGATGAAGACAACAAGCACAACAACAGAAATTATAGTGTCAAGATCTGATCTCGGAGTCGTAGTGTCTGCACAGCCAAAGCTGAATCGTAGAGTGCAGAACTAAGACCTCAACAGATGTGCTCACAATGCCAAGGCAGAATCGTAGAGCAAATACGATTATCAACAAATGAGCACTCCCTGAATATCCAAAGGAATGAAGCCTCTGGTTGGCACTGCATAGATACATCCCACCTGAAGGAAACCAGAGAGCACTCAGTGAATGGCATTCTAGCTAACAGAAGATCTAAGCACCAACCCAATCAATATTAAGATTGAGTTATGAAGTCATTTGAGATGAAGTCTTCCACAAAAAGATCAGAGGAGGACTTTTGTAACTGACTAAGGAAAGTCAGCGAGTGTAGTAGCTGTCAAGAAGAAAGATGACAACGATCTTGGAAGTAACTAAGATGGTAGTGTTTGCCAAACAAAGAAGGAACTAATGTGGTACGCACTGAGATACTGGTCAACCTCTGAATAACAAGACTAAAGTGATTAAGCATTGGGTCCGTCCATTGATGATAAGTGAATGGGAGATCACAAGGAGAAAGCGAGCTGGACACGCCACAAATCTGAAGTGTCTTGTTATTCAGAAGAGGCCAGAGCAAGGAATCGAGCCATTAGTATCTCGAGCAGGTCGAGGAGTAAATGTAAGTGATGAAACCTTTGCACAAAAAGAGGAAGAGGTGTTCTACCCTAAAGAACAAGTGGTGAATACCCTCAAGAGATCGTAGTGTTGTTTCTACAAGTCAACAAGACACTACGATCGGTCCGTGAAGATATGCATCGTAATCGTCGAGAGTTGAATAGTCAAGAGGCGGAAGCATTGGCAGCGGTTCAATCGAAGGATAATATTCGGACAAGAGCTTATTGAGAGCATCGATGTAAGGACAACCTCTGATCGAGAAATCAGAAGGGTGAAATAAAGTCATCGACCTGCCCAAGATATTAAAGTGACATATCTGACAGGGTTGATGAAATAGCAGACTGAAGTGTTAGGAAGTCAGAAAAAGATGTCATGTCACATCTGTAGTCTGTACCAAATAACTCGAGATATACGAAGCAATTTGAATAGCTTTCAACGGCTACTTTCCAACGGGAAGATTGGGAAGCAGTATAAATCAACAGGGCTTGAAAGATCAAGAGTTGCTGATGATTGTGAAGTTGCAGAATCGTTGAGTTGGTGAATGCTATAGTTGACTCTACGAGTTCAACCAAAGATCAACAGTACAAGTCTCAGTGATAGTGAGACTACCAAGGTGGAAGTGAAGTAGCTTTGAAGAAGAACTCAACCAGATCAAAGCTTCACTCAACAAAGATGAGAATGCCACTAAAGATGGTAGCCAAGCTGAGAGCTGAGAAGGCCAAGAAGATAGCATTCAGAAAAGTGGCTAAGTACAAAGAAGATCAAGAGAGCCACTCTACGAATCACCATGAACCAAAAGTTAAAACTGAACAATTATAGAACCATGTCTGCAAAGTATTCAAGAAGGGATCAGGGATTGTTAAATGCCAGACGAAGTCTACTAAGAGTTCAGAAACTTAGCAAACCCAGATGGTGATGGTGCATAGCTGATAACAGAGATGAAAGATGAAGCGAAAAAAGTGAAGATCAGGTTGCACGAAAGAAGATGTGGTCCAGACCTAAAGCAGAATGCAAAAAGGACCACACCAAGCTGCTAAGTACAAAAGATGTTCAGAGCTTAATGACATCTTAGTAGCTCAGCACCACCAACAACAACAACTACAACAACAAGAAGCCAGGGCCTGAGGGGTCCTTGTCTGGAGGGACTAAATGAAGTTCCAAGCCTTTGGGCTTGAAGAGTTCCTAGGGAACTAGAGAAGTTCCAAGGCTGCTGGCCTTAAAGAGTTCTTAGTGAACTGAAGTCTCAAGGATGCTGGCCTTGAAGGAATCTTAGTGATTCAGGGTGCTGCACTTCCTTAGTGGAAATCCTACTAGTTTAAAGCAGAAGAGTGGATTAGGAGCTTGAGTCTCTGAACCACTTAAAACCCCTTGTGTCTTTTACTTTATGTCATTTACATTATGAACATTAACTGCTATAACTGCTATGTATGTTTTAACTGCTTACTACTAAAGTAACTCTACAAAAAATGTATGTTTGATTATGAATATATCAATGAAGGGGATCTTTTACTTATTCCACTGTGCTTGAAAAGATTCTTAAATTTATCATGAGCTACCCAACTATCAATCAACTGGAGTAAAAGTATTTTGAAATTCTAAGGATCTATTCAACCCCCCCTTCTAGATCTATATTGTGCCTACTGGGAAATAACAAATAGTGCACATGAAAATGAACAAGAAGCAACACAAGATTTTGAAGAAAATTTTCCTCAACAAGAAGAGTTAATACATGATGTTCAAATGCCAAAGACAGCAAAGTATCTCAAGGATCATCCACCGAAAAATATCATCGGAAATATAAACAAAGGAGTTACCACACGAAGAAGCCTACAAAATCAATGTGCGTTCTCTGCATTCTTATCACAAGTTGAGCCAAAGAATGCTAAAGAAGCTATACTTGATGAAAATCGGCTAATGGCAATGCAAGAGGAACTTCAACAATTTGAACGATGTCAAGTTTGGGAATTAATGCCTCCTCCTAAAGATGTTTCTGTCATTGGAACAAAATGGGTATTTAAAAATAAGCTTGATGAGCATGGGACAATCACTCGCAACAAAGCAAGGCTAGTAGCTCAAGGTTACAATCAACAAGAAGGGATCGACTACGAAGAAACTTATGCTCCAGTTGCAAAACTAGAGTCTATTCGAATCTTGTTAGCATTTGCTTGTTACAAGAAATTCAAGCTTTATCAAATGGATGTAAAGGGTGTGTTTCTTAATGGATACATCTATGAAGAAGTCTATGTTAAACAGCCTCCTGGATTTGAACATGAGAAATATCCAAATCATGTTTTTAAGCTAAAGAAAGCTCTCTATGGTCTCAAACAAGCTCCAAGGGCTTGGTACGAGAGGTTGAGTAAGTATCTTATTTGAAGTGGTTTTACTAGAGGTAAAATAGATTCTACATTATTTATTAAGCATAAAAAACAAGAAATAATCATTGTTCAAATATATGTAGATGATATAATATTTGGTGCTACTAATGATTTTCTTTGTGAGTGGTTTTCAAAGTGTATGCATAAGGAATGTGATATGAGCTTAATGGGAGAGCTAAATTACTTTTTGGGACTTCAAATCAAGCAAACAAAGGAAGGGATCTATATTCATCAAACCAAGTACACAAAAGAGCTACTCAAAAGATTTGGTTTTGAAGGATCCAATCCTAAGGCTACACCAATGAGTACATCAATAAAGCTCACATCAGATGATAAAGGTATAGATGTAGAGTTAACCAAATATCAAGGTATGATTGGCTCTTTATTATATTTAACTGCATCTAGACCTGATATAATGTATAGTGTATGTCTTTGTGCTCGATTTCAAGCAAAACCCAAAGAATCCCACTTACAAGCGGTTAAAAGAATTTTTAAATATTTAAGTGGTACTATAAATTTAGGGTTATTTTATCCAATAAGTAATCATTTTGAACTAATGGGTTATTCAGATGCTGACTATGCAGGGTTTCAAATTGATAGAAAAAGTACAAGTGGTGCTTGTACATTTTTGGGACAAAATCTTGTTTCATGGCATAGTAAAAAGCAAACTTCAGTTGCTTTATCAACCACTGAGGGTGAATATTTAGCTGCAGGGAGTTGTTGCTCTCAAATATTTTGGATGAAACAAACTTTATATGATTTTGATATAATATGCAATAATGTGCCTATATATTGCGATAATTCTAGTGCTATTGACATATCAAAGAATCCTGTTTTGCATTCACCAACAAAACATATAGAGGTAAGGCATCATTTTTTAAGGGATAATGTTTCAAAAGGGTTAGTTAAATTAATTTTTATTCCTACAGAAAAATAATTAGCTGATATTTTTACTAAACCTTTGAGTGAGGAAAGGTTTTGTATGCTAAGGGGAGAACTTGGAATGTGCATGGTATAATTGTGATTTACGTACTTAAAATTTTATGACATGCATCTTATATTTTATGCATATATGTATCATTTATTTTTTATATGATATCTGATAAAATATATCTATTTGACATTCCTTATCTGTTTAAACTATATTCTAGATACACAGTTCTATTAATGATCAATGTATATCGCCGGATATCATTTAATTGGGAAACATAAAGATTTCTACCTTGAAATACGGAATAACAGCTGAACAGACTTTTAAAATTGAAAAGACGCACGTCTTTCGGTGACAGACTCTTAATTGACTTCTATTTCGTGTATCTTTATATCTTCAGCCTTCTTCTTAAATTAGATCTTACACTTCCATCATTTACCAAAAACCCTTCGTTTCATTTTCACAAATCTGTAACACCATGAAAACCAGGGCTAGCAAGAGATCGTCTGGAAAATCAAACGACGAAGGATCTTCGTTGAAGAACGTTACTGGAATAAAAATGAAATCCAAGCGAGTGCAAAAGAAATCTTCTGTGCATGTGTTGTCCAATGCCACAATATTATTCGACGACTCAGATTCCAGTTTTTCTTTCTTAAAGGCTTCAGAAGCCGAACCATCTCAACAGGACAAGTTGAAGCAGCCAATGTATGAAGAACATATCTCTTCACAGCCAGAGTCTCCTTCAAATCTGCTAAATCCATTTTCATCTTCCCTTGATATGCAAGAAAATTTCTTCAGAGGGTATAGTTTTGAAACTCATTTTAAAAATTCAATTGCTACAAAACAATTTGTTTATGAAAAATCTTTGGATTTATTTTATTTCAAAAACTCTGTTCTGGAAAAACTCTTCACTGGTTGCAAAATATCCTCTATGCTGCTTCCTCCTACTATTGCTTATCCTAGATTAGTTCAACAGTTTTACACTAATCTTGAATGTAATGGGGATTGTTTTACAACATATGTTAAGGGAAAGTCATTATTTTTCACTAGTATTGATTTTGGTAGCATTCTTGGTATTTCTTGTGCTTGACCTTGTCCTTTTACTCTTAAAGGTGCTGCTAATATCCCTTTTCCTCCATTGGAACAGCTTTATATTGTTATGAATGATTATTCTCTTATAACTCTATTTCTTCCAAAAACTGTGAATGTGTGTCCTACTGCCTGTGTGTTACATAAGGTGGTTAGGTATAATTTGTTTCCACGACTTGGTGTTGGAGTAGATTTTACCTATCAAGATTTAGTTGTTATGGCTATGATTCTTAAGGGAAAATCTTTCAATCTTTCTCAAATGATGTTGTCTCATATGCTAAGTTGTATTCATCAAACCAAAAAGTGTCTTCCTTATAGAAAGTTTTTGACAAAACTCTTCCAACATTTCAAAATATCTTTTGATGATGAAATCTCTGTCTCAAGTAATGAGCTTATAGATACTGCTAATTTGACAAAATCTCATATTACTTTTCTTGCTGATGAGTTTGTTCGTCTTCTTCCTGATCCTCCTCCTATCACTCCTAATCACGACTCATCTTCATCCTCTCTGCCAAATTCTCATGGGCCTGACATTATGAATGTTCTAAATGAGATTCTGTAAAATCAAAATTCTGTGAAAACTGATTTGGTCGATATCAGAAATTGACTTGTGATTCTTGAGAAAGGAAAACTACCGATGGATGCTCCAGAAATTAATAAGCTGTATCATCGTGTTGAAGATGAATTCATTGATCTCTAGGCAGGTTTTGTGATACAAACAATGGCTATGGTAGAAGCACTTCAAAAAAAATTCAATAGGAACACCTGTCAGTTGAGTCAAGAGGTTAAGTTTATTAGTTATCAACTCGGAAAGCTTGCAAATTTCATGGAAACAAGATTCAATGATGTGGGACAGAGGTTATATTTTCAGACAATGTATTCCCCAATCCCGGAATGGCCAATGTGCAATTGGATGGCACAATACAAGGGTGATTTTCTTGACTTGACACTTCCTCCTACAACTTTTATACCACGACCTCCTCGGTTTGTAGCTGATTACTCTTTAGAAGAACGTCTTTGTAATATCCTAGATTTTTCCATGTAATTAAACAATTTCAATAAACAAACTTATGTGAAATTCTTATGTGATAATTATTTTAAGATGAATTATTTATTTTATAATATGTTATGTGATAAGATGCATATTAATGGTTGTTACGGTTAGGCCAATTATTTAAATTGGTTAAGGATGGAATTAATTCTAAATAATTTCGTGGGATGACTTACAAATATGAGGTTAAGTTTGGAGCGGAATTTAGAGATGCGGTCTGCGTATTTGAGTCCGAAATGTCAAAATTAGGCAGGATAAACTGTAACCACGAAAATGTGTCACGAAACTGAGACATGTCTCATAATATTTTTAAATGTGTCACGAAAATGAGACATGCCTCATAATATTTTTATATATCCACCATTCTCTTTTACAATGCTCTTATTTATAGATATATGGACTTGGAAGTTTCATGACGTAAAATATCACATACTGTCAAATCTCTTCTCTTGGAACTTTATTAGATATAATATTATCTTAAATTTAGCCCAAGCACACTTTGGAGCGACGAATTGTCAACTACGAATTTTGAAGTTGAGTTTGATGAAACGGAGAGTTCCATGACGTCCGGGACGTCGACTTTAGTAGGAATCGATATAAGTATCAACACGTTTGACTACGGAGGGCAAAATGGTCAAAATAACTTGTTAATTGATTAAATGATTAAAATAATGTTTTTATTTACATGAAGTTCAGTTGTTGGGAGTTCTTGTGACAATCTATATGGGACAAGGGAGGGAGTATACGTACTATAAGGATTATTGAGGGAGGGGGGGGGGGGGTTACTCTTGTGTTATTAAACAAAAACCTTTCATTTTCTTAACTCCTACCCATAATTAGCCTAATGAATTGTGAGGGTAATGATATCTGATCATGGGGGAGTTGTAATGGGCTGGAGATTTCAGTTTCATTACACTATATATGAGGTATATACATTCCATCTAAGCCTCTTCTTCCTTTCACAACAACTTTCTAACTAGAGAGCAAAAATAAAGAAAAGAGAAGAAAATATTGAGAGTAATAGATGTTGTGGTGATTTCTGGAGATTTTGGAGAGTCTAAGCGAGCAAGGAGTGAGTCTCTAACAGATTAAATCAAGAGGAATTCGCCAAAGAGGTAAGCTATGAACCCATTCTCTATGTTCTTCCAAATCTATGAGAGAATATGCATAGGAGACCTTTATAAATGGTTTGTTTTGGAGTATGTGATGTTGGGTAATTGTGGTTTGATTGTTATGGTGTAATAAGAACATAAGTTCTGGACAAATCATACCATGTATGCTTTAAAAATCCAAAGAGTTATGCCATGCATGCTAAGTGTTTGATATTATGCCTCTTAGTTGCTAATTTGATCAAAACATGAAAAGTTAGAGAAATGAATTGTTGTAACATGTATATATATGTTAGTAAATGTGGTCTGGACAGTAGGAATCAAATCCATGCATGCTAGAATCAAAATCATGATTTTCTCAAAAGTTGGGTTAAACTAGTTTGCATGATTTTTTCAGGATTTTTGGTCACTCGAAATCATGTCTTAGAAAATCCATTTGTTGCATGTAATAGTTCTGTAAAATAGTATGTAGCATGAGGTATAACATGTCCAAATTTCATTCGGATTGAATCTATATTGAGTGAGATATGAAAATCGTAAGGTCGCAGAAATAAACATGTTAGAAAGCCAAAAAATTATGAGCTCATGACCCTAAGGACAAATTCGGGGCTAGCTACAGTTTCCAGAAAATTTTGGGCTTTTGGGTTATTATAGTACACCGAATAAGCTTTCCATAGATTCCGGAACGGACTAATTCCGACTTTGGAGCAAGGAGTTATAACTTTTCAAAGTAGTTAACGTCAAATCATCCAACAAATTCGAAGGCGATCTCCTTGCACGGATTTTTTGGAATTTTGTGCTTGAAATTTGAAGATGGTCCATGAACAAAAATTGTAGCCCCAGAAGTTAGCTTCGCGTGGGTGCAAGAATCGCTCAAAAATATTTTAAAACGAATTAGTTATGACTGTTTTAGCGAGGTATGGTAAAGCTGAGAAAAAAAAAATGCAAAAACTGTTATGTTTGGGCATTTTTAAGTTCTGTTTTGGGATGCCTATGATATCTAAAATGAGTGGCATATATTTTCTAAATATATTCTATTATGATGTTTATAGCATATCCAATAGGAGACCCTTTTACTTCAAACTAGATTGTGTATGAATGGTGATTAACGAGACACATGTGATTAGGTTATGTGAAGCTTAATCGCTAGCGTTAATTATAGCAGGCTTATCAGGCAAGTTTTCTAACCCTAATTTCTTTTGGGTATTTATTAAATCCTTACTAATATTATCGCAGTAAGGGTAAGTATTGGACTTGTGCTAGTTATTTATTCGTGCAAGTTTCTTCGTTGAAAAGTCATACAAACTTCAATTATCTTGCAAGCTTATCGATGATTATTTAGTTATTATTTTAACTGCCATATGTTTAAATTTCATTTCATTATCGAACTGTTCTAAGTATGTTCCTGGCCTTTGTTTTCGGCTAGTTTTTATTGATGGAAAAAGTGATTTAAAACAAATCTTTTGAAGCTATTAAATGTTTACCGATCCAAATTGCTTTGGTGCGGTCTCACATGATTACTAAGATGAACAACCCGAATAAACGGGCAAGCAGATGTGTCGAGCAAATAGTCCCATTTAAACTTATAAACTTAAAACTTAATACTTGTGCTGGCGTAGGGTACAATGGGCTGATCACCGCGTGCTTGTAGAGATCATTTACAGTCTACACCCCTTAGTATGATATTGAAAATTCTTAAATTCTTATTCTCGATGTTCTTCTTTAACACTTGATAATCTTTCAACTGTTGAGATCTAGTAATTCAAATGCCTTTATCCTGATGTATATTTCCCATTTATTCAGTATACTTGCTGGGCAATTTGTGCTCATTCTTGTTTAAACCTTTCGATTAAGGATGAGAAGAAGGTGAGGGTTCTAAAGGACAAGGAAAGTCCAAGATGAAGTGATGCTAATGGTTATGTAATAAAATAATTATTTCCGCATATGTGTATTGTAGCTATAAACGCTAAGACTAAGTTCCAGTATGTTTTAAGGTTGTAAAGACTTGGGATTTTATTTTGAATAATTATGTAATAGTTAATATTATTATTCCTTATTGTTAAGGTTTACTTAGTTAGATGATGGTGTATGTTGTATCGTGAGCACCAAGTTCTGTAATCGATGATTACACGGATTTGGGGGCGTCACAGTCTTCATCGCATTCGCCATCATCCTTATTTCACTACCCGTGCTGAACAGAGGGCTAACCTTGAGGACATTGACTGAATTTGATCCCATCTTCTTTCCTTTTTGCCTGATGACAAAGGGGGAGAATTAGTTTAAAAGCTCGTTCGTTCAGTTCTTTTGAGATCAGTTAATCGTTTTAAACTTTTGTTTTAAAGACTATGGGTTCATATGGTTTCATTTGGTTTTTGATAGGCATGTCTGCCTTCATGTTAAGACTGATAGTTTCATTTAGTTTTAAACATGTTAATATTATGACCTGTGTTGAATTACGTTATTTTTTTTGTTATGATACTAACACATGCAGGTCGTACGAAATTTTCCTGAAATAAGCTATATGAATGAATTTAGGGGGAGTTCTCATTTATTTATGTTGTCATTATCAAAAAGGAGGAGAATGTTGATTATGTCACGTTCTATAACCTAATGTTTTGATGATGACTTTTTTCATTGGTACTAAATTCTTTATTGTAAAATTCAAGAAATTATCTCAAGAATTGTTTGATGAATTATTCAAGAAGATTGAAGACAATTTGAGTCTTAAGAAAAATATGTAAGGACATTACAAATATTTAATTTTTCAATACAAGGCTCTAAGACATTTTATGTGTGAATTAAATTGTGAATTAATATTTTGTGCATGCCTAAAATATGTTATTCATTGCTATCTGCTATTAAGAGAAATGATTTTATTTTGTTAGCATGCATGCGTAAGAGTACTGTCCGAATTAATTGAGTTTTACATGTGTGAAAAGAATTCATGTGTTGGAAACTTAAAAGTTGTTTGTGCCGACCGAGGTGTGATCATTATCTGTTAATAGCTTAATTGCATATTTCTTGGAAATACAAGATAATGATGGTACTAAGAAGCGTTTGATATTTATCAGTTGGCATTTTGCAAGAATTACGGAACTAACATTTTATTAAGTAGTCTAGTTTAAATAGAGTTCTGTGATATACTAGTGGGATATATTTTCAAGTGGATTAACTTTGAAAATATCAGTAAAATTTATGAGGCGGCAGTTATGATTATAGACTATATATGTTTTACACGGAACCTATTATCTTTGTGGCTTATCTTTGACATAGTCTATATCTTTTAAATGTTTCTAATAGTAATAAAATTGTAGCATATCTTTGGGATTTTTGTTGGCAACGTTAATATTGTTACAACGAAACTGTGTTGTATGAGAAACGGTAATATATTTTTGAGCTATAAAAGGAACTAAGATCAGTGATAAAGATACAACACTTACAACACCTGAATTAATATTTTGAATTCATATACTTGGAAAGATTTTATATTCTTAGTGCAAATTTTGAGCTGCTGATCAATTGATATTCAGATTATTTTCAGCCAACTTTCGTGAGCTTCATATTGGTGATATCTATCTTTTATTACTTGATCATTGCATTCATTAGTTGAGCCTTGCATTGTTAAATTTTTTATTTGTTTTGATCATTAGACCTCTATTATTGTAATCTTAATTTTTTTAGACTAAGTGTTGTCTAAAGGAATTTAATCCAGGTGGATTAAGGTTTGTTTACAAACAGGTTCAAGAAAGCATAGGTGCTTAAGGGGTGCATTGGTGCACAAGGAGCAAGAGTGCTCAAGTGAATTATTGTAATTCAATTTTATAGAATCTGATTTGTAACAAGAGTTTTGTAAAAAAATAAAAGTGAGTCTCCAATACTAGTTGGTATTGGACGTGGACTAAACTATTATTATAGAGGGTAATAAATGAACCACGTAAAAATCTTAGTGTTATTTTTATTACTTGCTTTAACTTAATATCACTCAAGATAATTGATTTGCTTAATAAAATGCAATTTAATTATTTGTTTCATCGTGAGAATTTTTGTTAACATTAAATATTCTATTTAACTTATAAAATCACCAAGATATTTTTTTATACAAAAATTCAATTCGGTAGACCATATTCATACAACAAGCTGCATTCATCAATATAGTAGGCTATATTCAATAGTTTGGTTTAAAGTTTTTAAATTGGTCATAGTTAGTATCCACACTTATTCAACCCCCCCTTCTAAGTGTGCCTTATCTTAATTTCAGAAGGAGAACGACCACCGGTCGTATGCTAAAGATGCAGAGAGGAGGGACACATCCATCCAAACTGTACGCAGCAACCCAAATCGTGTTTTAATTGCAGAAGAGAAGGTCACCTAGCTCGATTTTGTTGTGTAGTGAAGTCAAGTCCAGCTGGGATGATGACACCAAAGGCTGTCCCAGACAAGTCAAAGTCGGTAGTTTAAGGGAGAGCATTTTTCGTGATGAGGAACCCGAACGAAGTTATCACGGGTAAGCTAATTATAAATTCTTGCGAAGTCTATACCTTATTCGATACCGGTTCTACCCATTCTTTTATTTCACCTATGTAGATACTCAAAATTTTACATTCCTGTTACTAACATTGCAGGAGGGCAGAATCGTCTTTCAAAGATAACCCTGAAGGATAAAGCAGCTCTAATTCCGGACAACCCCAGAATTATAAGTCTTTCCATCTCGGAGACAACCCCGAGATACCCAGTTCCAATCCCGGAGACAACCCTAGGAGTTTTAGTTTCAACCTCGGTGATAACCCCGATGAATGCCGTTCCAGTTCCGGAGACAACCCTAGAATCATCAGTTTTCCATCTCGGAGACAACCCTGAGATACTCAATCCCGAAGACAACCTCGGGAGTTTCAGTTTCAACCTCGGAGACAACCCCGAGGAGTGTAGTTGCAGTTCTAGAGATAACCCCAGAAAAGCTCATTTCAACCCTTGCAGTCAGCTTCAACCTCGGAGATAACCCCGAAGCACTCAGTTCCAACCTCGGAGATAGCCCCGGGAGGTCAGGCACACCTTAGAGATAACCTTGAGGACATTTAACACTTACAGCAGCCCAATCTCAGAGATAACCCTGAGCAACGACTGCTACATCAGCCCAAATCGGAGATAACCCTAGTGAGGGGAAAAATTGTCATTTTGCCACCTTGATTCCACACTGCGCCATCTCAACACATTTTCAACATACATTATACACAACAATTTACTACAAGAACCAGAGCTCAAATCCCGAGTGACTACTACACAAGACATCACACCAGAATGAATTTGAAGCCTGAAGACCTGGGTATGGTTCCATCTTCTAGACTTTTTACAACCTCTAATCACATGTCATTGTCTAGCTCTCGACAACAACATTTCAAAAAAGGTCTTATACACCTCAATTGGATGCCCGAATTAAAGTTCTGAAATTTCAAGCAGACATCGCGTTGCATGTGTGCATGTACTTCGAGACTACGGGACTCGCGGAGCCTCGGGCACCCCGCATTGCATGACATTCTGCAGTTACTTGCCGGTACACTGCGGCTCCCCCTCTATAAATAGAGGGCTTGGGATGGCCATTTTGCATAGAGAAAAGGCGAGGAAGCCCTGTCCAATTTGCTATGTACACACTATAAACTGAGTGCTTTCTCATTTTAAACACTTGTGAGCTCATACTTTGCTATATTTTACCGGTGGAAACTGAGTGTTCATTCAATTAAAGCTATTTGAAGTCTTTTTGGCAGCCCACTGTAAGACTTCTTACACTTCTTAAAGCCTTTTCTCCACTTTTTGCACACACAATTATTCACGTTGAGAGTCGCATGGTGTGCGTATGCCCGAACTTCAGTCCGTGGCTTTTTATTTCTTTTATATATATATATATATATATATATATATATTTGTACTAACATTATCGAGTTATGCCTCGATTGAGTCTGGACTCACGTCCGGAGCGTTTATTGCTTTTGTATATATATTTATATATAAAGTGTTGTCGAACTCTGTTCGATGAGCCTGGATTTATATCCTGAGCGTTTATTGCTTATATATATATATATATATATATATATATATATATATATATATATATATATATATAAAGTCCGGTTCCTATCCGGACTCCCGCATTTTCTTAAAATGCGGACTTTTTTTTTGCTTTTTTTTAAAACAACTAAAAAAAATAAATAAAAAATTTTGGAACTGGAATTTTTACATAATACAGTATTTTGAGTGTGATTTAGATGCATATAACAAAATATGTCTATACAGTCTGTGCAGACTGTACATACATTTTTGTTATAGGTATCCAAATCACGCCCAAAACATTATATTATGGAAAAATTTCAGTTCCATAATTTTTTTTTAGTTGTTCTAAATAAAAAAGCAAATAAAAAATAAAAAATTAAGGGTCCGAATTTTGGACCTGTCCGGGAGTCCGGACAGGATCTATTTCCTATATATATATATATATATATATATATATATATATATATATATATATATTATATATATAAACTTTTGTCGAACTCTGTTCGATGAGCCTGGATTTATATCCGGTGTGTTTGCTACTTTTTATATATAAATACTTATATATATATATTATTACCATCAAACTCTGTTTGATTAAGCTTGGATATAATATCCGATGCGTTTACCGCTTATATATAAATATTTACATTTCTGTCAGGTTTGGAGATTACTTCGTGGCCTTTTACTGCTTTCTTTACATTTAGTCCAGCCTGAAGTTTACTTCTTGGCGGTTGATCGTTTTTACTGCTTTCTTTACATTTCGTCCCGCCTGGAGTTTACTTCGTGGCGGTTGATCGTCTCTCTCTCTCTCTCTCTATATTGACAACTTTTATGTATTTATATTTCCAATCCCCCATGGAGTTTCTTCGTGGCAGTCGATCATTTATATATATATATATTTATAGCTTTTATATATAACTGCTTACAGTTTACTTATAAACTGCTACATCATGTGAGCCTAGGAATCATGTGATCACATATTTAGTCTCCTTAATCTAGATTCGGTTCCTGTGATGGACATTTTCGGCTGTAATCAACTTGTACATTATTTACGGTGTTTGAATTTCCTTAGATGGCTCTCATGCCCACAAGGAGTTCGGCACTGCTATATACCTTATTTTCTCGAAGATGCCTTGCATCTCGAAAATAAAAGCAATCAAGCCGAACACATAATAAAATGGAAGTATCAAAGGCCTCAATTACTATTGAGCATAAGGGTTTGAAAAAATCTCTTTTACAAAACATCTCTGCTATATCTTGTTAAAACTGAACTTTTATACAAAATTCAAACCCTTTGTATATAGGTGCAAACGAGGCATAACACTACTTCTAAACAATTGCACATTGACCCATACACACACACACATATTCATATAACAGTTTAATTAAAAAGTGGCAGTCACCATGGTAACACGGATGTCGGGGGGTGCCTAATACATTCCCTCCGCATAATCAAGCCCCCGGACCCTAACGAATATCGGTTTCACAGACCTTTTAAGCAGTGTTACATCACTAGGTCAATGTGCAAACCTTTTCTCGGTTGAGTTGGTGCAACCATTTAAAAATACCAACTGGCGACTCTTACAGTCCAATCGTCGACATATACATGTCGGACCTTTTCATAACTTGTTTTTTCAAACAAATCTCACCAAACATGAGAACACCAAAAGACAAGAACAGAAAAACGATAAATAAAAATCTCGACGTCGACATGTGGCGACTCTGCTGAGGACATCCAGTAAGAGGGCTTAAGCTGCTACTACAAACTTTTCAAAACTGTTATATACTTGTGTGTGGATGTTGCATTTACATTTATACGAATGTGTACGAATGCATTTACTTACTGCACTTAGTGCTTCACACTGTATCTACTTGTGATATTAAAGTGCTTCGCACATGTCATCATTTCCATAACGGTGAGACACGTTGTAAATGAATGTATGTTTGATTACTGGATTCGTATAGAGACTAATTCCAACAAGGCTCAGGAAAGGCACCCCCCAAATTCGCTCCAGTTGAAAGACCGGATTAACTTCCCGTCGAGTAAATTGCGATGATCTGGGAACCTTCATGCCAAAAAACTACGAGAGTAACCAAAGATAGGCCAGCCTCTGATAAAACAAACGCGGAGGGAAGTCTCTTCATACTTTCCCATTTCTGTTACTTGTAAATTCAATTATTTGTAATTTCATTCCATGTCCATCTCATTGTAATGGAAAATATGAAGGAATATGTGTACATGCATTCCCTTTTATATCCAAACCTGACATGCTATCTTACAAATAGCTAACATCCATTTTGCAGGATAATACTCCTAAAATGGACACATAACATAGTATGTAACATTTATACATTCCCTAAGACTAAACTATATAAGTTTTTTGTAGGGAAACAATTGGGCCTGTTACCCGCTCAAAGTCCAAAAAGGCAACAAGCCTACAGTCAATCATGGCTTCATATGGCCAGTCTAGTCCTACTGCTGTCTCTCGTGAGGAGTTTGTGTGACAACCCGAGAAATTAGATAATTTATTAAAATCTTAAATGATGGATTTAAGGTCAAATAATAGACCTAGATAAAAAATAAGTGTATGTGTTTGATGTTTTTGGGAAGGAATTTTGAGGATTTCAAAATTCTGTGTAGGATTTTGGTGAATTATTCAGTATTAAGTATATGAGTGTTCATGTTCTGTGACTATGATATTGTATGTGTACAGTATGTGGTTAAGGGTCAAGGGTTGACCAGATAAATTTTATCAGTTTCAAACCCTAATATTATTAAGAACATCAGCGTTCAGTAAGAAAACCCTAGCAATGGATAAGAAACCTTAGAAATCGGTTCTGGAAACCCTAATTTCAGTTCGGCGAGTCCGAAACCCTAATTCGAAAATTTAAAACCCTAGATTGGGAATGCAAATGCTATGTATAAGGTTAAACGTCATTAATTATAAATTATTAGGGAAAACCCTAATGATTCACTTGAAACCCTAATTGATTATTAGAAAATCCTAATACCAGATCTGGAAATTCTAATTTCAGATTTCGATAATTTAAAACCCTAATCTGGGAACTTAACGGAGAATTTTAATGCTTAAGTGCTATTAATTATAATATTAATTAGGGTAAAGCTTAATTAATTAGCAAACCCTAATTTTTAAAATTTTAAACCCTAATTATTCTGTTAGAGACCCTAATGTATAATTATGGACCTAATTGCTAAATTAGCAATTATAATTAGGAAATATTAATCCTAATCATTTCACTTGAATGTGATTAGTAAAGTTTAATGTAATTAGAAAATACTAATTTTAAATTAGAAAGCTTAATTTTCCATTTTTAAAACCCTAATTTGGAAATACTAAATTTGATTTTTGAAAACTTTAGGTTTTAACCCTAAGGGTTAAACCCTAAAGGTTAGATTCAATGACTATGTTGACATTAAAATTAGAAAACAAATGACTAAAATGCCCTTATTGCATTCTTTATTTAGCTAACTTGTAAGTTATGTCCTAGTTTGGTTGTTCACCAACCCTAAGCCTAGCCATGTGCTCTATATCATTTAATCAGCAGCTATATCATACCAATTCATTGAACCCAAGATTTAAAAGTCAAAAAGTAAGAAAAATCTCTTACTTTATTTTCCAAGCTATCCAAGCCAACCTCTCTCTCTAAAATTCGAGTATGAGGGTGAAAGGGAGTGCTAGGTTAAGCCAAAATCATGTGTTAGAATACAAAGATCATATCACAAGGATCAGATTCAAGATTAAGTGTTAGAAAAGTATAAAAGCCCTAAACTTGCAAATCATATGATCTTATGTTAGATGATGTTGTTTGTTGTTATAAGTTATGTTAGAGGGTGTCATTTGATGATCTAGGTTGATAAAACTTAGATCCATATCATTTTGATGCTCGAAATTAAAGTTTTTAGAAACTGTTCTTGAACCTTCATGAGTCGTCTGACAGTGTAATGTCAGGGCTCGTAAATCTGTGTGTTTGATGTTTAGTGTATTTGATGTTGTAGATCTGCTCATTGTAGTAAGGGATTTGATCTGAGACTTGAATTGAGCTCAGATCATACCTAGATCACAAGTTATGAGTGGTCAAAGTCAGTTGACCGACCACGAAAACTAATATCTGGGCAGCCCAGATTTCCAGATTTCATTTGACAGTCATTTTCTAAGCCATTGATCTTGCTGTTGTTTACTAGTTTGGACAAGTTGTTGTTGTTATAATGTAGACTGGTAGGTGAACTACACATACAAGTCAGAATCTTCAAGAACGTGTATTCTGTTAGAGTTTGACCAGTCATGATCTCTTAGAATTAGTTGTTGTTATGCTGATCGATTGTTATAAAATTGTAAACTGACATATATACTACATGATTGAACTTTTATAACACATTAAACAAGTCATGAAAGCAAAGATTCAAGGCTGCAAAGTTGTACCCTTCGAACTGCTTGAGTTTCTGGGCAGCCTAGAAACTCAAGAACATGTCTGACAAGTGTTTTTGTAGCTTAGATCTTGCAGGTTGTTCATGTTTTGGCCATGTAATTTGTTTAGGGTTGTAGTACTACATTAGTACTACAACATTATCACATTATTCAACCCAAAAAACATCAAGAAAACGAATCTATTGTTGGTCAAACTACCTAACTTGGAAACTGAGTATGAGTTTCTAGGTTCACTGAAGAATACAATCAGCGACAGTTTTGTCTCTAAAGCCACCTTTAGCGACACTTAATTTTGAAAAATTATTTATTTTAATAAATAAATAGATAAAAATAGTTTTTAATTATTAAAAATACATAATAAATTATAAAAATTATTTTAAAGCCTAAAAAATAGTTTTTAATTATTTTGAGTATATTTCAAAAATATTTAATATTTTTGGAATATAAAAGGTATTTATTTATTTAATTATAATATTAAATAAATTATTTAAAAAGGTTTTAATTCTTGAAAATTATATTATGATATTAGAAATATTTTAAGTTATTTTTGATGACTTTTAATATTTTGTGATGGATTTCAATAATAATTTATTATTAATGGTAATTAATTTATTTAATAAATATATTAAATAAATTATGGAAAAATAAAATTAATGATTTAAAAATTTTATAAAATGATTTAAGTGTTATAAAAATATTTTAAGTTATAAAATATAACTTTTGTTATTTTGTCATGAAAATATTAATATTTTAATATTAATAGCAATTATCGATAATGAATTTAATGGATTTAATTGTTTAAAAATCATATAAATATGATTTTAAAGTATTAAAATACTTTGTGATATTATAATTATATTATAATATTATGTTATGATTTTCATTAATATTTAATATTAATGATTAAGGAAATATGTGGTATTTAATTCATTTAAATACGATATATGTGATTGAAAAATTATGATAAATAGTAATAATTATCCTAAAATTTTTACAAGTCTATGAAAATTATTTTAAGTGAGAATAAATTATCTAAGATAATTGTTAAGTGTTTAGACAAAGTTTAATGGAACTTAAACTCAATAATTGTCCGATTAGACCGTCGGGATATTAGAATTATGTTAGTTTCAACTCAGACTGAAATAGTTTGACTTGATGCTAAGTTTTATGTGCTGAATAGACTGATAGGGTTATGTGCTATGTGTTTAGGTTATTTCATGTATATATATATATAATAGTATTATACTGTGATGATATTATTCTAATATTGGAGATCTATATTACTAATATTAGATCTTCGGATAAAGCGATATAGAATGTGTAACGGTAATTGTGACACCCCCAAATCTAGGTACTTCATTCCCACAAGATTTGGTACTCACTATTCAAACATTCATACTATCTACCCAAATAAAACAATATTTGAATCATAAAAACCTCCCCTTAAATAGGGTTACATCATTAAGTTCAAAAATATCCCAGGTTATCTAACCTTTAAACATCATTCAAATGCGGAATTTAAATTATAACCTTACATCATTTAAAATAAAATCTAAGATCATCATAATAAAAGTCTAACATCATAATCATAATCAAAATTACAAGTCTTCATCACTTGTACATTTTTCCTTTTTCTTTGCTAGTCGAAGGTTCATCCACCTTCTCCTCTTTAGCTGCAATGAGTTTATAAATATGCAAGAGTGAGCAAAACAATTGCTCACTGGATATAATAGAGAATCAACAGGAGTATAACAACAATAACTGCCAATAATAAGCTCATCAAAAGTGAATAGTATTCTAACAATAATAATCAGAAACTAGAATCCAAAATATGGAATATACATCACTGAGGGTCATAGACCATGAACTACGTCCACAGTTGCAAGTGATCTTTTAACTCCAACTTTAACAGTCATAAGACTATAAGGACCTCGTACTTAGGGGGATCAGCCCTTCGTACAATGTATTGTGCACAAACATTTTAACGCTACGCGTAAGTTATCCCCTAATAATAGGGTTGTTCATCTCAGTATTTAGAATACAAGTCCACACCAAAGTAAGTTTGGTTTGGATACATTTCAGGGTAATTTAGAATTCAACGAACATCAACTAAGGATTAGTTGAATAAAACCAATAACATCGTACTATAGAATAATCATAATTGAATCAACATGGTAAACCAAAATCATGCTTTAGGAATAATCTAATAGCATATACTTTGAATAACTATAACATGCCTTGCTTGAACAATATTAAGTCAAGGTTAATTAGAATTGAGTACTAAGCATGCATAGTAGTTTGAATGATAAAATTGTTTGACATTAGTATAAATAGTTGTGCATGCTAAACAACAAGTTAAATACAAGAATAACTTGTCAACATCAAACTAAAGTTTAGAAAGCTTGCATCATTTATAAGGTAATCGCATTGAAACAATAAATAGTTCAACAAGATAAAGAATTAGAAAACTTGTCTTGCTCGTAGGCTAAACCGAATTAATTCGGATCACAATACCCTATATGTACATATATATATATATATATATATATATATATATATGTCATCATGACATAGTTAGTCACTACTACTTTACAAATTTAACTAACTACATACATCATATAGGTTTGATTATTTAATCATATAATCAAGTTATAACACAAGTTAATTGTTAATAACATACTTATTCATAGTATAGAAATACTAACATCAATATTTTATAGTCCTACTATTATCACATAACAACAATTTCTTAACATTTGAGTACAAAAAGTACAATCTTTATCAGGACCATTCGCTAACTTCAACATTTAGCCATACATAGTTTATCTTTCATAGTCTTGTGATGCGTGTAGCTGAGAGATGAGATTGTACTGTGTGAATAGAATAAAACTAAAAGGTCACGACTATGTATGTAGCGCCAATATTTGCTATTTGAGATTATCTTCGCTGAGTGCATTGCTGCTATAAATCGCTAGCTGATTTATTTGACGACTTCGACAACGAATATAAGAAAAAAGCCAATTTTGGCCTAAAAGTTCTTTTCTAACAGACTAATTCACATGCAAATCATACAAAGACTTCATGTAAACCTAATTCAAGAATTCCTAACATGTTTCTGTCCATACAACAACATAAACAACAAGTTTAAAACATCCAATTTCACTATTTTGATAAAATTCACTTTTGATGTTTTTGATGAAAATCAATCTTGTGATTTTGTTTTTCAACCAAAACAATTAATTTAAATCAATTTATCAAAGTATATACATACTCTAACAAATTGAATAGCCAATTTATCAATAAAACAACTAAACAACCCATAATTTCTATTTTAACTAAACAATATATAATCACAAAAACTCTCTGTAAAAATACTTTTCTTCACAAATATATACATAATATAAATTCATGGACTATTCTCAATCATAGCTTAAGAAAATAGTTTAACTCACTAGATTATCATATAAAATCACATACATAACAACTAATTTACCCTTACACAAGGATTCTACAGAGAATTTGGGAAGAGAGAAACTAAAATTTTAAAACTAAAAGAATAGGTTAATACCTTGAAGAAGAAGAAGAAGATGATGATGATGGCTATATCTTTAATTCTCAAGCTTCTTTCTCCAATCTCCTAGCCTTTCTTCCTTTCTTCTTTTCTTCTTCTTCTTCCTTTGAGTTTTTCTCTTTTCTTCCTAACTCTAACTACGTACTAACAATCTAACGTATATAGGATATAATATATATTAATTATATAATATAACTCTAATTTAACTGACATCAGTTATTTTATTTTGAAAACCAAAAGCCATAAGGTTTGTTTGGCTAACCACTAACAAAAATAATCAATTAATCCGTACGCCTTGTTTGGTAAAACACAATTAGATTAAAGACTTAAAAGGCATTAGGCCTTGTTTGGCAAAACTGAATTAAAACTCCTTTAAGTTATTTTAATAACTCCTTTATAAAAGGTTATTTGTCACACATTTACTAAATTAAATTAATCTTAATAACAATTTATTAAATTACTACATCATATAAATCAATACCACAAAATTATAATTTTCTATATAATTATAACTTTATTTAATCAACTAACACATCCTTTTTAATTACAAATTCCAATAAAAGAATAGTAATTCAATTAATCAAAACTCTCTAACTTAATAATTAAATTAAATTAGCATAAAATAATTAATTTTCTTTATTATTTATTTAACAAATAGCTAGCCAAATTGAATCAAATTTGAACAATTATTTATTTAACAATAAACACATCCATTAAATACTTAAATAATTCAATAAATATTTAATAAAATAATTAAAAATTCTGGAATGTTACAGTAATCAACGAAACATGCAAGTTTTTCTTAACTCTACTAAGAGTTGTTTCATTCAGATATGCTTATGGTTAATCATTGCTGATTGCCATGTAGAATTGTACTCTGTACATATTGCATGTATAAGTCAGGTATGAAAGGCTGCTCACCTTCATTACCAGTTGATCCAGATATATTTGTTCATGTTTAACACTTGTTCAGTCAAAATATTGTTCGTGCTAGTTCTCAACTATATTGATGAATTATAGCCAGCTTGTTATTTAGACTCTTTCAATCATGATATATCTTAATAAAATTTAAACTTGATGGCCAACTTTAATGCTCACCCTTGGTATATCATGATAAACATTGCAGATAAGGTGAATGCGATCGGATACAGGAAAAGGATAATGCCAAGTTCAACTTGGGATAAAATGTACAGCTAATTTATAATAGTATAGTTTGATAAATATGTTATATGTTAGATAGTTATGAATTGTGTATAAGTTAAGGTTACTCGACCTTGGGGAAATAGTGTGTAGTGTATTGTATAAACAATTTATGTTTATATCTTCCGCAATAGTTATAGAATGATTGTACTAGATCTGTGGTGATTCGGGACCCGGATTTGGGGCTGTCATAGTTGATATCAAAGCTGTTGGTTATGAAGCTTAGGTAGGAATACCTGAGACCAATAACAGCAATGATTAGGATAAGTACTAACTCAAATAGAGTTAGTTGGTCGGTAAGATTCAAAGACGAATCTCGGCGAGTGTAAAGATACGGAGTTCCCTAACTCTGATAATAAAGGTGAACAGTAGTGGTGAATAGATAGAGTCTAAAAGACTAAAAGTGCAGTGATAGGAGATTGTAAAATAAAACGATCAAGATATAAAAATAAATCGTAATATATACGATGAGATCACCCTGTGATCTAATAAGGTTATGATATGGGAAAAGAATCAATCTAATGATTGGAAAGTTTACAACAGGATTGCTGTGTGTAAATTGTACTACGAATTGGTACAGATTCAGGAAAGGATTATGAATACGAATTAAATAAAATTCGTATTGAGAAGAGATTAGGATTAAGTAGGGATTATGAAATGTTTGTGTCGCGCTATTTTTTATATGCATATTAAGAGGGTGATTCCTTTCTCATGTGTATAACAGATAGATAGGTCATAAATAGAGAATACAGGGTTAAGTACGAGTTCTTAAAACTCATACTTATGTGACATTCTTGACTCATAGTTATATGAAATGTTTATGAACCCCTCAGCGAACGGACGCCAAAGGTCAGACTAGGGTAAGTTCTTAAACTCATATGATTGTGGCAAGTTATGAACTCATAAGTGTGGTTTGACGAACTGGGTATAGTTGTGAATGGAGTATTGAGGATTATAGGAACAAATAGATTGTTAAGCAAATAATTATTAGTGGAGACATAAGTTTTCCAAAACTCCTAGCTATGCTAGACTTCAAAATTTTGACATCAAGCTAAATACGCACTATGTGCTTTTAAAAAAAAATGTAGACTCGTAATCATTTTTGAAACGGTTTAAAGTATAGTCTATGAACTTATTCCAGCTAGATGAAGATGATTTGAAATATCAAAAATATATTTTATTTATCACTTATGTACCATGTAACCTGGTGCAGAGATGATAAAAAGGTGATGGAGTTGTAAATACAGGAATACTTAGTGTGAATTTGATTTAAAATCGTTATTCCACTATTGTATAATGTGTTATGACAAAGTCATACGATGACGTATGACTTTGTTAATACAGAACGACATCATGACGTCATTCTTCAAAAATATTTTCAAGAATTTAATTTGCCAACGGGGTTTGGCTACACCTAAACAATTCGATTGAACCGAATTATTAATACGAGTCTACGCTATTCGAGTCAGCTAGACTAATGTTATGAAAACTCTAAGTGTTCATTGAAAGAAATTTCCAGAACTAAATTGTTTTGGTGAGGAATCCTATGATAAGACTGAGGTGAACTATGTTATTTGGATAAAATAATCCATTCGTGTAGCGTAAATATTCGCTAGACATTATTAAAATGTTATGCATGACGTAAGAGTACGATAGGCGAATCACCTAAAGTACTAGCAATGGTAGTTTACCTTCTTTGTGATTATAAACATACCAAGTAATGTATTGTTTTGCGGTATAAATACCGTTAAAACTATGTGTTCATGGTCTATATGTCCCCTCAGCACAACTTGAAAACTTTTAATCTTGTGAATGGTGTATTGGGTAGCATGTGATGCTGTGTATGAACGGTGTAAGGTGAATTTCGGGGATGAAATTCTTAGAAGAAGGGGTGAATGTGACAACCCGAGAAATTAGATAATTTATTAAAATCTTAAATGATGGATTTAAGGTCAAATAATAGACCTAGACAAAAAATAAGTGTATGCGTTTGATGTTTTTGGGAAGAAATTTTGTGGATTTCAAAATTCTGTGTAGGATTTTGGTGAATTATTCAGTATTAAGTATATGAGTGTTCATGTTCTGTGATTATGATATTTTATGTGTACAATATGTGGTTAAGGGTCAAGGGTTGACCAGATAAATTTTATCAGTGTCAAACCCTAATATTATTAAGAACATCAGCGTTCAGTTAGAAAACCTAGCAATGGATAAAAAACCCTAGAAATCGGTTTTGGAAACCCTAATTTCAGTTCCAGGAGTCCAAAACCCTAATTCAGAAATTAAAACCCTAGATTGGGAACGAAAATGCTATGTATAAGTTTAAATGTTATTATTTATAAATTATTAGGGAAAACCCTAATGATTCACTTGAAACCCTAATTGATTATTAGAAAACCCTAATACCAGATCTAGAAAATCTAATTTTAGATTCCGGTAATTTGAAACACTAATCCGGGAACTTAACGGAGAATTTTAATACTTAAATGCTATTAATTATAATATTAATTAGGGTAAAGCTTAATTAATTAGCAAACCCTAATTTTAAAATTTTTAAACCCTAATTATTCTGTTAGAGACCCTAATGTACAATTATGGACCTAATTGCTAAATTAGCAATTATAATTAGGAAATATTTTTTTTGAATATTATGGTGTGGATTTGATATAATGTTATAGTTGTGGGTAATATTTACAAATTTTGCAAAGTAAGTAAGTGGTTATATAATATTCAATTGGTCGGGGAATATTCGTACGATGGCACAATCATTGGTGGACCCCACAACGGAAGTATTGTCGTAGTAAGAAAATGACAGAATTATCTTTTATTAAAAATAACAGTTTAAGTGTTATCGTTAAAACTGTTGAACTACCCGGTAGTAAAAGTACAGTAATACGCGTGGTTGCATAGTAGTTCACGATATTGATTATTGATGATTACGTGAGAAGTCACTCAATTATACTCAATTATTGCTACAGTAATTGCTGCATCATATCTCTCATATTATTTATTCAGTTATTGTCACAGTATCATCTGCATAATATGTTATATTATTAAATCAATAATTGAGACGACAAAGTTATTCATATTATTAAATTGCAATATTTACAATGTCTAGAATATCTGTCAAGGAAAGGTTTGGTCATCTAATTGCGCGCCAATAAGTGGAAATCCTTATCGGAAATGCCCCTCTTTCCTGGGAACGACTTGGTTGTTAAATATTATTAGTTATAATATTAATGATGAATAACTTCGTGTTGATTAAAGATGAAATTGATAGTTCCATTGTGTTGGAATTATTAGTGTTAGTGGAAATCGACATTTATTTCGATATTAATTGATGTCTGGAAGTTTTACTGACCAATTGGGTAATTAATCGGATAAATGAGCATTTAATTGCTATTAATTCACATAATTATAACTATTTGTTAACATGTGTGTACTATTGATTCACATTCTTGTAATATTAGGGGAGTTGGTGCAAGATTGATAATACTTGCATGACTAAGTTAAAAATGGAGGTATAGATGGAGGTACTATACTGTAATTCGTATTTTCACATGATTATAACTATTGATTCACATGATTGAACTATTGATTCCCATTATTTACTATTAGGGGAGGTGGTGCAAGTTTGATAATACATGCAGGACTAAATTAAAAATGAAAGAAAAGTTAAAGGTATTGTACTGTGATATTTCGAGCCCCAAAACGTGCAATTATTGAAACTATATTTTCCTATAAATAGAAGCTCATTCTTCCTTCATTTCTCACCAATTCACAAAAGCTATAGAGCAATTATTATAGAGAAAAATTATAGAGAGAAAGAAGAAGAGAAGTCTGCTACCTCACTATTCCAGTATCCAGTTTTTTTCTAATGTAAGGGGTATTATTCTTTTTTATTCATGAAGAGAGTTATTTTCTTTCAATACTCATAAGAGTTGTTATTCCATTCTTTATTATTATGTTGGAATAACCCGTCTATGAGAAGTACCGCATACATGGTGAAATTCTTTTGTTATTCCATTCTTTTTTATTCTGTTGGAATAACCTGTCTGTGCGGTCTATCGCATGCCTGGTGAATTCTGTTGTTATTCCATTCTTTATTATTCCATTGGAATATCTTGTCTGTGTGGATTACGCATGACCTGGTTTTGTTCTTTATTATTCTGTTGGAATATCCTGTCTATGTAGATTTCGCATGACCTGGTTTCGTTCTTTATTATTCTGTTAGAATATTCTGTCTGTGCGGATTACGCATGACCTGGTTCCATTCATTATTATTCTGTTGGAATATCTTGTCTGTGCGGATTACGCATGACCTGGTTCCATTCTCTATTATTCAGTTGGGAATAACCTATTCAAATGCGGTTATCGCATGCATGGTGAATTATTCTGTTATTCCATTCTTTATTATTCTGTTGGAATAACTTGTTTATGTGGATTACCGCATGCATGGTGAATGATCCTTTGTATTCATTCTTTATTAAATTGTGGAAATGATCTGTCTACGTGGATTACCGCATGGCGGGTGAAAATCCATTTGCAGTTTCGTATATTCTATTATACTAGTATGAGATATCATTTCTTTTGTACTCGTTATGGAATATCATTTTCTTTGGTATTTTTTTATGAGTTACTATTCACGGGTTACTATTCACCCGGTTACTATTCACTCTAGTATTATTCATTCGGGTATTCGGGGCACTTTTCGTGCTGGAGTACTATTCATGAGTTACTATTCACATGTTACTATTCATCCAATTACTATTCACTCTAGTATCATTCACTCGGGTATTCAGGATACTTTTCGTGTCGAGGTACTATTCCCAAAGTACTATTCACCCGAAAAATATATTTCTTTTCTGTCCAAATTATTTTTGGTACATGAATATTATTCTTGAATTTTACTCTACAAAGCAGTATCATGTTGACAATTTGGACGTTATTGATTTCTGGATAAATTAAATTATAAATCATTAAAATTTATCCTTGAACTTGTTTTATTGAATTATTATGTCATTGTCATCATCCTCATGCTTATATTGTGATTAAAGTCATCTTTGGCTTACGTGCATAGATGGACTTGGTATGATTATGACCGAGGATTATTCAAAGATATTCATGGCCGTAATGTGACGAATGATGTGGTAAAAGTCCTCATTGGCCTGTAGTTCATTGATGGACAGTTGTTGGTATGATTATGACCAGGGATTATTCGGTATAATTATTACCATTGATGATTTCATGAATATCCTTGGCCGTGGTGCAGGGATGATTCAATTTTATTTATTAAAATTTGAGTCTCAAATGATAAAGTTGATGAAAAACTTTTTAAATCATAGAAGATAGTAGATTTTATGCTCTACTTGACTCTTCTAATGGATTGCTTATTTCCGCTGCAATTGTTGATCTAAAACTTGTTGTCTATTGTATTCTATCAGTTGTTATACTGTTGAAGGCTAAGAATAATTTATTCTGCATTATCTTAGTCATAATATTTCTTAACGGGCTAGTTGAGCTCACCCTTTCTTTCACTATTCTCTTTAGGAAATGAGATTATAGCTGGGACGAGTCGGGGAGCGGAGTGACGGTCCAGATGATAGCATTAGTAGTCCTCACTATTCTGTTAAATAGTGTGACAATAAATGTAATGAGGACTCTATTTGAGAGTGGATATTGTCTAGAAGGCAATATTCCTGTTTAAACTCTAAGCTATGTTTTGTCGTATATTACACGACGTTTGTATAATTAAGTTGTATTTGAATTTTGTACCATGTATTTGGCGACTCAAGATGGGTGATGTATACCTGTTTTTGGGGCTTCACAACTTATGTACCATGTAACCTGGTGCAGAGATGATAAAAAGGTGATGGAGTTGTAAATACATGAATACTTAGTGTGAATTTGTTCTAAAATCGTTATTCCACTATTGTATGATGTGTTATGACAAAGTCATACGATGACGTAAGACTTTGTTAATACAATACGACATGATGACATCATTTTTCAAAAATATTTTCAAGAATTTAATTTGCCAACGGGGTTTGGCTACACCTAAATAATTCGATTGAATCAATTATTAATATGAGTCTACGCTTATTCGATTCAAATTTAGACTAATGTTATGAAAACTCTAATTGTTCATTGAAAGAAATTTCCCGAACCAAATTGTTTTGGTGCGGAATCCTATGATAAGACTGAGGTGAACTATGTTATTTGGATAAAATAAAACAATCGGGTAGCGTAAATATTCGCTAGACATGATTAATACGTTATGCATGACGTAAGGGTACGATAAGCTAATCACCTAAAGTACTAGCAACGGTAGTTTACCTTCTTTGTAATTGTAAACATACCAAGTAATGTATTTTTTTGCGGTATGAATACCGTTAAAACTATGTGTTCATGGTCTATATGACCCCTCAGCACAATTTGAAAACTTTTACTCTTGTGAATGGTGTATTGGGTAGCATGTGATGCTGTGTATGAACGGTGTAAGGTGTAAGGTGAATTTCAGGGACGAAATTCTTAGAAGAAGGGGTGAATGTGACAACCCGAGAAATTAGATAATTTATTAAAATCTTAAATGATGGATTTAAGGTCAAATAATAGACCTAGACAGAAAATAAGTGTATGCGTTTGATGATTTTGGGAAGGAATTTTGAGGATTTCAAAATTCTGTGTAGGATTTTGGTGAATTATTCAATATTAAGTATATGAGTGTTCATGTTCTGTGACTATGATATTGTATGTGTACAGTATGTGGTTAAGGGTCAAGGGTTGACCAGATAAATTTTATCAGTGTCAAACCTTAATATTATTAAGAACATCAACGTTCAGTTAGAAAACCCTAGCAATGGATAAGAAACCTTAGAAATCGGTTCTGGAAACCCTAATTTCAGTTCGGCGAGTCCGAAACCCTAATTCGAAAATTTAAAATCCTAGATTGGGAATGCAAATGCTATGTATAAGGTTAAACGTCATTAATTATAAATTATTAGGGAAAACCCTAATGATTCACTTGAAACCCTAATTGATTATTAGAAAACCCTAATACCAAATCTAGAAAATCTAATTTTAGATTCCGGTAATTTGAAACACTAATCCGGGAACTTAACGGAGAATTTTAATGCTTAAGTCCTATTAATTATAATATTAATTAGGGTAAAGCTTAATTAATTAGCAAACCCTAATTTTTAAATTTTTAAACCCTAATTATTCCGTTAGAGACCCTAATGTACAATTATGGACCTAATTGATAAATTAACAATTATAATTAGGAAATATTAATCCTAATCATTTCGCTTGAATGTGATTAGTAAAATTTAATGTAATTAGAAAATACTAATTTTAAATTAGAAAGCTTAATTTTTCATTTTTAAAACCCTAATTTGGAAATACTAAATTTGATTTTTGAAAACATTAGGTTTTAACCCTAAGGGTTAAACCCTAAAGGTTGGATTCAATGACTATATTGCCATTAAAATTTAAAACAAATGGCTAAAATGCCCTTATTGCATTCTTTATTTAGCTAACTTGTAAGTTATGTCCTAGTTTGGTTGTTGACCAACCCTAAGCCTAGTCATGTGCTCTATATCATTTAATCAACATGTATATCATACCAATTCATTGAACCCAAGGTTTAAAAGTCAAAAAGTAAGAAAAATCTCTTACTTTATTTTCCAAGCTATCCAAGCCAACCTCTCTCTCTAAAATTCGAGTATGAGGGTGAAAGGGAGTGCTAGGTTAAGCCAAAATCATGTGTTAGAATACAAAGATCATATCACAAGGATCAGATTCAAGATCAAGTGTTAGAAAGGTATAAAAGCCCTAAACTTGCAAATCATATGATCTTATGTTACATGATGTTGTTTGTTGTTATAAGTTATGTTAGAGGGTGTCATTTGATGATCTAGGTTGATAAAACTTAGATCCATATCATTTTGATGCTCGAAATTAAAGTTTTTAGAAACTATTCTTGAACCTTCATGAGTCAATCGGCGATTAATAATGTCAGGGCTCGTAAATCTATGTGTGTTTGATGTTTAGTGTATTTGATGTTATAGATCTGTTCATTGTAGTAAGGGCTTTGATCTGACACTTGAATTGAGCTCAGATCATACCTAGATCACAAGTTATGAGTGGTCAAAGTCAGTTGATCGACCACAAAATCAAATCTGGCACTTCCATTTTCGATTTCGTCGACAGGTCATTTTCTAAGCCGTTGATCTTGCTGTTGTTTACTAGTTTGGAAAAGTTGTTGTTGTTATAATGTAGACTGGTAGGTGAACTACACATACAAGTCAGTAGAACTCTTAGATCTATTATATAATCAAAATTAATCAAGGTCAAACCATCGTTGACCGACTGCCTGGATGAAGATTCTGAAAAAATCAAGAACGTGCATTCTGTCAGAGTTTGACCAGCCATGATCTCTTAGAATTAGTTGTTGTTATGGGAAATACCTTAACCTTGACGGACATCCATCGACAATACCCAGATTCCGTCGAGGATAGTGTTTTTTTTTAAAATATTTTATTTGTTTTTGCAATATCCAGGGATTTAACCCGTATCTTGTACCTGTACCTGTACCTGTTTTCCCAACTTCACATACACAAGCTAACAATATGGCCAATAACATAAATTACAATTACAATCACCTCATCCAACAATATATTAAAAACAAACTAATTAAATGAGAAGTAAAAAGGTCAAAAACATCTAAACTAAACTATAACAAACATCCCATTAATCTAAATTAAGCCAAGTGTCAAATCGCAACAAAACCAAAGTAATGATAAGGTTCAAACTACAATATGTACGTCAAAAGTTATGTAAAATTAATACAAAAGAATTTAAACTACAAAAGAATGTAAACTAAGTCAAGCTAATAGAGCCCCCAGTGTGAGGAGGATCATCGGGCGGGCGTCGACGCTGCTCTGGAGTATGAAAATCGTCATCTTGCTCGTGATCAGTCCGCTCGTCACCCTGTTGATACAATATAATGTAACTCATTAGTCCATATAAATGATTCAGTTAAAGATAACTAAATAAAAATTAAATAACATGCATAATATATATTTGTATTTAAAACATAATATACCTGAGCAGTCGAGCGCTGACTCAACATCGTCCCAAACGCGTCCTCGACTAAGGTAACCACCATCCGAACAATCTCGCCGCGTATCGCGACCCACTGCTCCGGAGGGATACTCGTACTCTCGGCGGTGGCACCAAATTTACGACGTCCCACGTGGTGGTGATGGAGGCGAGAACGACTGGGCGGGTCCTGACGATGGAACAGCGGATCGGTCTCAAACCTCTCCGACACCGCAGCTATAACACGCTGGAACAAAGCATCATCTAAGCCAGCGCCCGTATGTGATGGTCCCACGGGGGCTCTCGGACGCAGACGCTGGCTAGAGCCTACAAAAATAAATATAACATGAATAATATTACAAGTTTACTTTATTCATAAAGAGGAAATAAACACAAATATTATACCTCATGGCAGTGTATAGGCTGGTATCCTCGGTAACCCCAGCACTCGATATCGGCCGGTAGTACTAGTGGGAGTATCCTGAGATGCGACCCAAAGAGCCGTCTCCTCGTCTTGAGATAAACTAATCTCAGGCGGAGGGATGGTAGAATCTAACGTCTCAAATATCGCCTCTAACTGCTGACTCTCATGATCTGTTTGGGTCATGAGCTTCTCAAACCGCTCCTTTAATTTGATATACAAGTGAGTTATCTTGGTATCATCATATAAATTATGTAATATTATCCTAAATAATATCTATTATAGTAAATGTATTACCCGTATAGCTAGTGTTGCTAGAGATATTGTCGACCCCGAAGTAGAGCTCTTCGGCGTATGGACTCTATCCCAGAACTCGATCATAGTAGGAGGTCGACCCAAGCTACCCCGCATGGCCTAGATCATATACATTAAATAAGATCACCTTAATTTGTAGTAGTTGCAATATAAGATTAAACTAAACTAAAGAGAAATACATACCGACTTAACCTCCTGAAACGACTGCGAGCCAGAAGTATGTACAACTCACAGTTTGCCGCGATTCTTCTTCATCTACTCCGACTTGGTCTTGAACGCAACATCATCCCAGTACGCACACATCGCAGCCTATGCTGCTTCTGATACTGCCGGCGGCTAATGATCTCGCAAAGTAGTCCTGGGCATTTCTTCTATCGCCCGGACTGCCCTCTGTCGCATCTCGTACTACCAGCCGACATAATTCTTTGAGATGTGGGCAATGATAACGGCGTCACCATCCGCCTCAATGATGCCGGCCTCGTATCTGTAGTATCTCTATCAAACAGACATAACATACGTATAATTTATTATTTGAACAATATATAAATAACATGCATGGACCTTGTCTTCAATTCACAATACTAGAATCCATGATTCTAAGGCAGAAAATGGATATGCTTAACCATTTCATATATATGAACCAAATTGAACCAAATCCATATAACAGAAAAAAGGCAGAAAATGGATATGTTGAACCAAGGCAAATCAAATTATTCAAACCAATATAATCCATAATTTAAACAAAAATGGATATGCTGAACCAATATAGATAATTCATTTCATTGAATATAAGGTAAATCATATACATTTCACTTAATATTCAAACCAATTTAGGAACATATCAATCTTTAATTTAATTTCTTAATTCAAACCAACATAGATATGCTGAACCAATATAGATAATTTTAGGGAACATATCAATCAATAATTTAATTTATGTTATTTAAGGATAAAAATAATTTTGGAATTCTTAAACCTGATAACAAAAAAATTAAGCCCTAACCTGTAAATTGAATGAACTTAACTATGGAGGAAGAAGAAGACCCCAACCGACACCACCACTCTAAACCCAAGTCGTTGTAAATAAATCGTTTGCACCACCACACAATATGTGATCCCGGTCGAATGTAACCTAGTGTAGAGATGATAAAAAGGTGATGGAGTTGTAAATACATGAATACTTAGTGTGAATTTGATCTAAAATCGTTATTCCACTATTGTATGATGTGTTATGACAAAGTCATACGATGACGTATGACTTTGTTAATACAGTACGACATCTTGACGTCATTCTTCAAAAATATTTTCAAGAATTTAATTTGCCAACTGGGTTTGGCTACACCTAAATAATTCGATTGAACTGAATTATTA
The DNA here is from genome assembly GCA_020205615.1 of Panax quinquefolius. Taxonomy (NCBI): domain Eukaryota; kingdom Viridiplantae; phylum Streptophyta; class Magnoliopsida; order Apiales; family Araliaceae; genus Panax; species Panax quinquefolius. The sequence goes on from CM035156.1 coordinate 104,816,512, forward strand.
ATATGAGTCTACGCTATTCGATTCAGCTAGACTAATGTTATGAAAACTCTAATTGTTCATTGAAAGAAATTTCCCGAACCAAATTGTTTTGGTGCGGAATCCTATGATAAGACTGAGGTGAACTATGTTATTTGGATAAAATAAAACAATCGGGTAGCGTAAATATTCGCTAGACATGATTAATACGTTATGCATGACGTAAGAGTACGATAGGCTAATCACCTAAAGTACTAGCAACGGTAGTTTACCTTCTTTGTGATTGTAAACATACCAAGTAAATTTTTGTTTTGCGGTATGAATACCGCTAAAACTATGTGTTCATGGTAAACTATCTATATAGATTTTTATCCCCAATTACGATACTCTTCCCAAATCATTCATGGAGGAATGTTCAGACAACTATATCTTTACTAATTCTATCATTTGCATGTCATTCCTTATACATAGTATATCAACATATAATATTAAGAATGTCACGGCGCTCCCACTGACCCTTTTGTACACACTAGGTTCATTCTTATTTTTTATAAAATCAAATCATTTTGATTGTCTCATCAAAATGAATGTTCCATATTTGTGAAGCTTGCTTCAATCCATTTCTCTGAGTGTCTACAACTCTTACCTTATCGTATGTAATTGGATCATCATCTTCTATGATGTGTACCTCATCATCATCATCTATGATGAATCCATACCTCCAAGGTATCTTCGGTAATTTCCAGATTTATGATTCGGTTGTGGTACAATAGGTTTGTCTACAGGTTCCTCTTATTTGACTTATAATGTTTTGTGGTTCTTGAACTCTTCAAGATCTATTATCCTCTCACTAGCCCCTTCAATGATAAACACCTTTATCTTAGAATGCAGCGTGTTTCGCAACAAACATCTTTTACTAAGTAGGATTATAGAACATATACCCTAAACTTACTTAAGGATGCCCCACAAATCTACACTTGTCAAATCTTGTCTGAAGCTTCTCCTTTGAAACCTTTTCACATAAGTTGGACAACCCCTTATCTTAACTTACTCAAAATTAGGAATCCTTCCTGTCCATAACTTTTATGGAGTCTTGTGGCCGGATTTTGAGGTTACCTTATTCGTAGATATACAGCCATTTCTAGGACATTATCCCAGAAGGATACTGGAATGTCGGTAAAATCATTATAGACCGCACCATGTCCAACAAGGTACGATTTTTTCTTTCAGATACATCAATCAATTATTGCATATCGGGAGGCATCCAATGTGAGAAAACCATTTGAGATTATTTAGAAACTCATTGTACAATTATTCCTTCCTTGATCCAATCAAAGAATCTTAATACTTTTCAAATTAGTTTCACTTCTGAATTCTTTGAACCTTTCAAATAATTCACACTTGTATTTCAGCAAATACACACATTCAACTCTTTAAATGATCATCTCCTTTTCTTATACTAGTTTGTTCAATTTATAAAATAATTTTTCATGTAATTCAAGTATAGAAAATCTATTAAGTAATATTTCAGTTCTATATAAAACATTATTATAATAAATAGAACAACAATTGTTCTTAAATATAATACCAAATATTTCATTGTCCAACAATAAAATAAAAATAATGTTTTTAACAAGTACTAGAATACAATAACAACTTATTGACTTGATAGATTTGCCCGTATGCATTGCTAAACTATAAGTTCCTATGGCTAATACAATAACCTTTGCTTCATTTTCCACACATAGGATTACTTATCTTTGTTTAACTTTCTACTTTTGCTTGGTCCCTTCATAAATCTATATTTATGATAACCAAAGTCGGTATCCAATACCCAAGTAGAACCTTAACCAAAAGAAAAATTTATTTTAATTATGAACAAAAACTATATTTGTAGCCGAAGCTACACTAAGCTTCTTCTAGTTAGCTTCTATAAGATACTTCTCCTAGTTTTTTTCCAGTGTCCATGCTTATTGCAGTTGAAGCAAACTCCTTTGCTATCTGTATCAGTTTTGTTCTTATTATCCTTTATTTTTGCCTTTTTATTTACCTTCTTAGAATCATTCTTCTTTTCAGAAGATCCTTTGGCCCCTACTAGTAAGACTCGGTCTTTCTTGGTTGGAAAGTGACTCTCAACATTTTTTAACATGTTAAGCTAATCAGCAAAGCTGATATCTAGCTTGTTCATATGAAAAATTCACAACAATTGTGAAAGGAGTCCGGGAGTGAGTGCAAGAACAAATCTTGGCTCAACTCTCCATCCATGACAAAACCCGTTGTCCTAATTGATCAATCAAATTGATTATATTAAGGACTTGTGTTTGTACTGTAGTGTTATCGGGTATTCTAGATCAGAAGAGCTCCTTAGATATCTGATATCTACCAGTCTTACTTTCCTCACCATCAACTGCTTGATGTGCATAAATATAGTAAGAGCATCCATAGTTTCATGCTGACGCTGAAGCTTGTTAATCATGGATGCGAGCATGATGCATTGAGCCAACTGTGCATCGTCTTGCCACTTTCTAAAAGTAGCAATCTCTTCCTCAGAGGCATTGTCTGCAACCATTGTAGGGATAGGCGTATTAAGGACATAAGATAGCTTTTCAGCTGTGAGAATTTTTCTCAATTTCCTTAACCAATTCGTTTAATTTGGTCCGTTTAATTTAGCATCTAATATGCTACGCAGTGATAGTAATTTTAGACATTGTAAAATTCTATAAATGAATTTGTAATTAACAATATTTTAGCATACATTCTTTTATTAATTACCAAAATTATTAAGGTCTTCTTTTTAAATTGGTATCTCCCACTATTTTAATCAAACTATATTACCCTCACTTATATAGTTCGGCAAAATCTAATTAATGATATGCTAGTGAGAATAAGGATCTCATTTCAAATGTATATAGCCTTGTGTGTGCACAATAAACTATATATAAATAAATAAGTAGACAACTCTTGTCAATTTTATCAACTATGCAACTCCTTGTATTTTGCCTCTTAGATTATTTTGATCAAGTGGTGGCACATCCGAATCAAAATTATCCAAGTTAAGTCCAACCTAGCACTTCCATATATTCAAAAAAGAAAAATATTGTCCTTGTGGTGACACAACAAAACAATATTGTTCAATTTTGTTTATAAGCGTCAAATGTAATAAAATTAACATCTCAAAGAATTAAGATAAGCCTTGTGGTGGCGCAACAAACTTATAATAATTAATTGATACTATATTATTTTTATCATGCTAGAAGGCGACGTTCGATATTCCAAATATCTTTGAACGCTTAGGAATTAATATAAAAAATTTGAGGGGTTTGTTATTAATTTGTCTCATCTTGTTTAGCGCGCATGCACATATATATATAAAATATGTGTCATATTAATGAACATGCGAAATATGTTTGCATAATATATATATATATATATATATATATATATATATATATTCTACCCTGATTGATTACAGACTTTATTCTAGTTTGGTTCACTAGAGCCACCAAGTAAACCAAAAGGTCAAACCTAGGGTGCAAGAATTAAATTTATATATAAATGTTACATTAAATCCCGGGGCTCCATTACAAACGGTTCTTCAAGCGCTCATTGCTCCTTGATCTCCAATTCTTCAAAAATTAATTCTAAGTATTCCTATTACAAAACTATTAAAAATAAATAGAAATCTAGATCAGCAGTCAAGGAGAAGTACATAGGAGGGAGATATAATTTATATTAAGAAAAAATTAGAGAAGACGAGGTACGCAAATCCCATTTAATAAAACCCATACATTCATGCATCCAACTAAAATAAAATCTAATCACATTGGTCAATAGTCCATAATCAATCCTATTTATTATCATACACATCACCATATGCATCAATAAATAACATTCATCTCAGGAATAATAAACATTCAATATATATATATTGATATCATTTAATGGGCAAATTTAGTTAGTATAAAATCTAATTTTGAATCAAAATAAACTTTTTATTTTAATCCGAATTTAAATCAAAATAAATCTCTTTTATTTTAATTTATCTAATTTTGAATAAAATAAACTATTTTATTTTAATCAAAAATTTTAATCAAAATAAACTCATTTATTTTAATTAATTATGGAATCCAATTCCAAGTAAAAAAAAACTCCTTTATTAAGGAAATACTGATTCTCTTTCCTATTCACAAATAAACTCCTTTATTTAAGGAAACATGAAATCCAATTTCAACTCCAATTAGTTATCATTGAATCCAATTTCAACTATAATTAGTTAGCATGAAATTCAATTTTAAAATTAAAATAAACTCTTTATTTTAATTATAAAATTATTAAAATTATATATAATAATAATAATAATAATAATAATAATAATAATAATAATAATAATAATAATAATAATAATAATAATAATAATAATAACAACCCGTATTGAATAATTCACTGAAAACATGATTGTATATATATTAATCATATATATATAGTAATCATGGATCATTCCTAGAAACATGATTATAGCTTGGAAACATGATTATATATATATATATATATATATATATATATATATATATATATATCATATATCAAATACTATAATACTAACCATATATATCAAACATATATATGATCAGTATAAAACGGTTACTATATATATATTAATATATACACGGGCTGGATTAACCTTTTGAAAAAGCAGCCACGGATTCCGCGAAAAAAAACGGGATTACCGAAATCAAATAACTTTTTCTAAAAACGCGAAGTGATTTCGCTTTTTTTTTTTAAAATAAATTTTATACAATAAAATTATGACCAATTAAATTATTCTAAACACATATCAACATACATATCAAATCAAAATAATTAATAATTTGCATAAAGGTTTGGCTCTGATGCCACTGCCAATTTTGTAATATTCATGAACACAATCAAATTGCATAAAATAAGCGAAAACGTAAAAATTAGAGTTTTAAAATTTTATAAACCATATACCCGGATCATCCTTTATGCACAATTATTAATTAAACGAAAAAATAAAGAACAAGAATCATACCCTTAAAGATTCGAGCTTCCCCATGTACAAGTTCACCTCCAAATCCTTTCGCGTTCAACTTGAATCCACAGGGTTTGGTTCCTTCCTTTAATCAACGTTAGCCACCCAAGTGTTTGGCCTCTAGAGGTGATCCACCAAAGAAAAAGAAACATTCAAGAAGATGGGTATTTGGCAAAAGCCTAGTTTTCTATCTCTATAGAAAAAGAGCGTACTCTCCCAACTATTAGAATTACGTATTCTATGAAAACGTCAGCCAACACCCATAATAAGACTCATCTTATTCATAGATGTGGGCAACCCTCCTTAAAAATTAAGGAATTGGGTTTTATTTTAAGTAATTAAATTCTTTTAATTAATTAGGCTCCCAATCTTATTAAGAATAATTAATTAAACTCTTTTAATTAATTAGTCTCCTAATCTTATTAGGATATTTGAGAGTACTTTTATTAATTAATTCCTAAATTCCTTCAGAAGTTAAAAAATAATAATAATAATAATAATAATAATAATAATAATAAGACTCCTCTTATTAATTTATATTTAATATTTCCAAAATATTAAATAATAAATATTAAGCTATTTAATTTATTCTATCACCATAGATTAAATTAAATATACTTAACTTATTATTACGATTATGTCATTAACTTCTTAACTAATTATTCTTCCTTTTATGGTGTGACCCTTTAGGTTCTCCATGTTAAACCGGTTGTGAATAAATTAATTAGAACAATTCTAATCTTATTTAAATAAATAAATAAATTAAACTATTAATTTATTTAAATAAATAATATTTATTCTACAATAGGGATAAGCCTCCATAGCGATCAACGACTTTCCAGATAATATAGATTTTAACATTAATCATAAAAGAACCTTTGAGTAAATAGTTACCGTACAATTCAATCCTTCCACCATATAATGTCCAAGTTAAATATAAGACATGAAATTACTGTCAAGTCTTATTTTATTTAATTATATGTATTTCGACTCTTAAATGCACAACTCCAAATAATGCAAATTAGAAACTCCTTTCTAATTTCATTCCTTAACTTAACCAAGGACTACTTGGGTTGTCATTTATCGAATCACATAGGACATTTCTCTTCTTTTACTATAAGTGGTAGATTCTTTATTGATCATACATTATCTCCATGTACAACTTATTATATCCAAGCATACCCTTTGATATACCCTAAGGGTCTTAAGGAATAAGTCAAAGTATAACTCATCATACACAAGATAAGTCGGTTGTGTTGGTACAACCATTTAAAAAAACCAACTAGCAACTCTTACAGGCAAATCGTCGACATATAAATGTCAGACTTTTTCATAACATGTTTTTTCAAACAAATCTCACCTAACATGAGAACACTAAAGGACTAGAACACAACGTTCTATTGCAGACGGTGGAGATAGTTATATGTCAAGAAAAGACTCACCATTGGAAGGAACATGATAGTAATCTTCTCGTTTTTCTTTGGGGTCTATTGGATCAACCAAGGATAATTCTCTGGACATATGATATCTATCATAACTTAGATTCATGGCCTCCTATGTACGAAGGTTTCCTTGAACACTTTCCAATGATTTTAATTTCTAAAACAGTTATTGACTGTTCCTTTATGTAAGGTGCCATTATGACGTGTTATCCAAGGTTAGGACATGAGTCACAATTGGTATTAAAACTCACATTAGATGTGTTGTTGTATTTTGCATGACAATGGTAGTAATAAAGTTGTAGTTATTTTTTGTACCATATATTTGACAACTTAGAATAGGTTGGATGGATTGGACCTATTTTGGGGGTGTCACAGTTGGTATCAAAGCTTAGGGATATGATCTCTGGCGGAGATCTGGGATTAGAACTAGGAAGGGAGAGACGAGTAATATCCTTCGCTAGTGTGTGTCCTACCTAAGCTGAATTTTCTTACTTAAGTTGACAAATTGTGATATTTCAATTAACCTTTGTTTTGAAGCTGTATTCTAGAATGATATCTGAAATACATGAGATGAGCTATGGAGAAATCATGAGGACAGGGAAGATGGAATCTGAGATGAAAGAAAGGTATTCTCAACTCTTTGAAATACTAGGTACGTAAATTTCGGGGATGAAATTTCATAAGGAGGGGAGATTGTAAGACCCCGAATTTTATGAAATAAAAGTATTCAATTTTTCTTATAATTATTATTCAGTAAATGGTTAAATTGATAAAAGTTAAAGTTAAGGGTGATATATATAAAATTTTCAAAATACGCAAGTGGCTATAAAATACTTGTTGTTGTCGGGGAATATTCGTTCGGTCGTGGAATATTCTTGTTTTCGAGGAATATTAAATGCGACGACGCTTGACCATTTGTGGGCCCCCATAATGAAATTTGAGTTTTTATAAATAACGGTTAAGTTATTACTGCTTAACAATCGTTGGAATACACGGTGGTTAAAATACGATGTAATACACGTGGTTGCACAAAGAGAGCACTTGCAGATTATTGCATAAAAGTATTTTTGAATTATTGATTCTTACGTGAAAGGCACTACTCAATAATTGTTACAGTAATTACTATTCAATATTTTATTTTATTGATTCAATAATTGCTGCGTTGTTATTTTATCATTGTTTCAATAATTGTCATTTCCCATTATCAGATCAATAATTCATATTATTTGAATAATGTTATTAGATAGCATTATTGGCAATGTCTAGAAAGTTCTGTCAAGGAGAGGTTTGGTCACCTAATTGCACGCCAGTATGGAGAAATCCTTATTGGAAAGGCCCCTCTTTCCTGGGAACTGCGTGGTTGTCATAATTGTGATTCTGTAATATTATTTATGAATAATTAATTATTAATTCATATGATAAGGAAATATTTATTTGAAGCGGATATAAATGATGGATTTATTTATGTGGTTATAAATAAAGGAATTAATATTGAGTTGTTTTATCAGTATTTTGTCGGATTGGAGGTATTAAAAACTCAAATCAGTGTTCTTAAATCTCTATTGCGTGAGTTATAATTGTAATCCGATCGTTGGATCGTTGTGATTTTTGGATATGTTATACATATATAAGTTGAGTATATGTCCACAAATTTTGAACCGTTAAAAATAAACGTATGATTTTTTATGAATTGTAAGAGGTGACTAATTCAGAAATTAGGTTTATAAATGATTTTGGTGGAAAATTCTAGAATTTAGTGGGCCCCACTTGTGGTTGGTGAAGAAATGTGCTGAAATTCTAATTCAAATATGGTGAGTGGCAATAGTAGCAGGTAAAGCCATCAGGTAGCATGTCAAGTTTACTTCGGCGTGCTAACATTTTCCTGTAAATAGAGGGCTAAGTTAGAATTGAAAATCACACCAGAAACATAAGCTTTCTCTCTTTCTCTCTCTATATTATCAAGCGTATTTTGTTAGTATTTAGATACTTTGAGAGTTGCTATTCAGTGCAAGGTTCCTTCGGCTTTACATTTTGGTCAGAAATACTGCTCTTTCGAGGTAAGGGATTTTAAGGGTTATTATGTTTTTCAGTTTTGTAATTTTTCAGACCCTTAAAAATTCTGGAAAAATTTGAAATGATTATTTGATGAGTTTTCTTGATTGTGTCCAAAAATGGTGATTTTTGGATGTATAAATTAAGAGTTATGAATTTTATGAGAAAAGACTATTTTAAAAGTAAACTCTTATAACTCCTTGTGGTTAACTCCAAAATCGGTGAAATTTTTATTGGGAGTACATGTATATAATAGAAGTATACCTTGTTAATTTCAGAATTTTTGGACAAAAGTATAATTTATGATAAATGTCTAAATATTCGGCAGTTTTGGCCATGTGAAAAATAGTAAATGAATTTTAAAAATTCCGAGAAAAATATATGTTCAATATGGGACTATATTATGCTAAATCACCGAAAAGAAATATTTTTGGAACTGATTTGGTATTTTTCATGGACTAGTTTTGAGTAAATGAATTAAATATGTTTTGTGAAATAACAAAATTGGAAAATAGGATTTTATGGCTTGGGAATCCTCTATAAGGTATATGCAGATTTTTGATGAGGGTTTTGGTTATTGGTGATGAAATTTTATGATTTTGGCATTTTAGGATGATTAAATGCATTAATTGGAAAAGTGTAAACAATTAAAATAAATTGTTTATAAGTTTAAGAAATGATCAAAATATTGTGGTAATATTAATAATATTAGATTATAAGATTATTAAGTGATTTATAACATTTGGATTAAGGTGTTATGAAATCATTGATTTATGAATCTTACTCTTGAAATTAAATGCAGTTGTTGATTATATTATTCTTATTATCATATATAACATTTTTATAATCCTGGTGAAGAAATTTCTCTTTGACTTAAGTGTAAAGATGGGTAGATTATTGGTATGATTGTGACTATGGGTTCTCTTTGGTCAGTAGTGCAAAGTTGAATCGTTGACTAGTATAATCATGACCATTGAATTTACAACTGAATATTTTTAGCTTAAGTGCAAAGGTGAATTGATCAACATGATTATAATTATTGTTTATATAAATTCTGAAATGATTATGTATCTCTTTGAGATATTAATATCTTTGGCCTATAGTGTAAAGATGAATTGTTGTTAAATATCTTTGGCCTCTAGTGCAAAGATGAATTTTTGTTGAATATCTTTGGCCTGTAGTGCAAAGATAACCTGTTGTTGAATATCTTTGGCGTGTAGTGCAAAGATGACCTATTGTTGAATATCTTTGGCCCATAGTGCAAAGATGACCTGTTGTTAAATATCTTTGGCATGTAGTGAAAAGATGAACTATTAATGAATATCTTTGGCCCGAAGTGCAAAGATGAACTTATTAGTATGATTATGAACAGGAACTGTGATTTGGTATAACCATGATCTTTGATGTTTCAGGTAAAGACAGGTGATGTAAATTATCTTCGTCCTGGATGAGATAAGGACTTTGAAACCACAAATATGATTATGAGTTATTCACATGACTGTGAACAGGATCTGTTGATTAATGTTACAGGGTTAAAGCATTGTTGGTGAACTTTTAACATGGAAAAGATAATAGACTTTATGGTCTATTTGACTCTTCTAATGGATTGCTCATTACGCTGCAACTATGGTTGAAAAGTTTTATCATCTACCATATGTACTAAATCTCTGATTTATTACTGATGAAGGCTATTGATAATTTAATTATCTTTAGTCATAATATTCTTTACTGAGCTAGTTGTGCTCACCCTTTTGCTTCACAATTCCTTTCAGGTAATAAGAGTGTTGCTGGGTTGAGCGGGGATAACAGGGGAATAGAACGGTGGTCTATAGCTGTTGAGGTTCTCCCTAAATAGTATTGAAATAATTTTATTGAAAACTTTAGATAAGTGTGTTGTATTGTATACGTCAATTGATATTTAATTTTGGTGAACCGAATAGGGTAAGGTGAACCCAACTTTGGAAGGGTGTTTTTCCACTATCATACAAGATGTCTAATGACCTACGAGTTATCATAAGATAGGGTTGTGCACATCCACTTGCTGAGTATATCTACGAGCACTACCTATATGATCTTGGAGTTTGGTTGAAACATAACATTCAATTACAGACGGTGGAGATAGTTATATGTCGAGAGAAGACTCACCATTGGAAGGAATATGATAGTAATATTCTCGTTTTTCTTTGGGGTCTATTGGATCAACCAAGGATAATTCTCTGAACATATGATATCTATCATAACTTAGATTCATGGCCTCCTATGTACGAAGGTTTCCTTGAACACTTCCCAAAGATTTTAATTTCTAAAACAGTTATTGACTGTTCCTTTATGTAAGGTGCCATTATGACGTGCTATCCAAGGTTGGGACATGAGTCACAATTGGTATTAAAACTCACATTATATGTGTTGTTGTATTTGCACGACAATGGTAGTAATAAAGTTGTAGTTATTTTCTATACCATGTATTTGGCAACTTAGAATAGGTTGGATGGATTGGACCTATTTTGGGGGCGTCACACAGACACCGGTGATATCAAGAAGAAAGTCCTTCAGATGGAAGAGACCATTCGATCTATAAAAGGGATTGGAGCACACGGAAGTTCAAGACTCCTGACTTTGAAAAGTATGATGGGTTGGGAGATCCTTACACATATTTGAAGATATTCATAGGAGAACTCAGATCTTATGCCGAGGATGAAAAGCTCAGGATACAACTGTTTCAAAATAGTATAACTGGAGAAGCCCGATCGTGGTACACCAGATTAGACAATTCTAAAATACATAGCTTGGAAGAGTTATCCCATGCCTTCCTCACTTAGTACAGTTTCCAGTCTCAGATGGCTCCTAACCAGTATCAAATTACCAAGGTCAAGAAATAGTCTAATGGGCCATTTAGAGATTATGCTCAAAGGTGGAGGCGCCTTCCTGCTCAAGTTATTCTTGCTATGACAGAGTCAGAAATGGTGATGACTTTCATAGACATATAAGAAGCTCCTTTCTATGAAAGAGTCTTAGCTGGCATTGGTAAACCATTCTCTGAAATTATCAAACATGGAGAGATTGTTGAGATGGGATTGAAGTCAGGAAAAATTCAACACCTAGTCGCTCTGAAAGCTGTTGCCGAGCACATCTAGGAAACAATCCCCGGAGGGTCCATAAAAAGAAAGAGGATGATATTTCCTTGATACTACAAGGTCAAAAAGGAAGTCAAAATATGCCTATCTAGAGGAGAAACTACTTTTTTCCAGCACAGTCTTCCGACCCCACATTACCAAAGGGTGGAGAAGTTCGACGCAATTGAGTATTCACACCCCTAGGGGATTCTCTCAAGAATGTTTTGAATCTTCTAACTACTCAGAATAAAATTACACATCTTCTTCCACCAGTCAACCCGAATGGGAAAGTTTACAATGCTACACGGAAGTGTGCTTATCATGTCGGGGCACCAGGACTTGACACTCAGGATTGATGGGCCTTGAAACACAAGATCCAGGATTTAATCGACAATGGGGAGATTGTCGTAACTAAATCCGACCAACCTCATGTACAAGACAACCCTATTCCTCAACACAAAGAAGAAGAGGTCAATATGATTAATTGGAGCAGTGGACAAATTTCTAATTATGTTGTTGAACATTCCCAGACCAGAAAAGACGATGCTGATAGATGGGATTATGCGCAGTTCCAGTTTATGATGGAACGAGAGATTAAGGCCCTTTGCAAACAAGTAGACCAATTGGCAGCACTGGTGATCCATCAACACTAAATCACACGCCAATTAGTCAGTTATGAGCATGCTAGTCACCTTCCTTTTATCGTGAATATTCCATCCTCTCCTTTAGAAAGTGAAACATTGGAGGATAAAGTTACGAAAAGAGCAAGTGCCAAAGGCCGTCGGGATTTTTTCCAACAAGTGGGAATTTACATACCTTGGCCAACCTATGGAGGATGTGACGCCCCCAAAATAGGTATACATCACCCATTTTGAGTCGTCAATAACATGGTACAGAAACAACTACAACTTTATTAACACAACATAAAAACTGTGAGTTTAAATACAAATATTATCATCTAGACAATATTCACACCCAAATAAGTCCTCATTACAATTATTGATACATTATTTTACAAGAATGGTAAGGACTACTAAAACAACTCTCTAGAACCATAATTCCATACCCCAACTAGAACTCGCTACATTCTCACCTCCTGAGAAGAAAAATGGAACAAAAAGGAAAAGGGTGAGCTCAACAAGCCCAGTAAAGAATATTATGACTAAGATAATATAGAACAAATTATCGTTAGTCTTCAACAGGGAATAAATCTGATAAAATACAATAGACAACAAGTTTCAGATCGGTATTCGCAGCGAAAATAATAATGTCATAGATGAGATACATAGAGAATGAAATCTACTATAATCTATGAATTTAAAAGTCCATCATCAATATTTTATCCCTGTAACATCAATCAATATTCATCTTGAATTAAATATTCATCTTTACACTACAGGCCAAAGATATTCATCAGTCCGTCATGTTCATCTCAACACTTGGACATCTTTGCACTACGGGCCAAAGATATTCATAAGAAAATCAACCATCTTTGCACTACAGGCCAAAGATATTTAGTAATATCATCTTTTAGGACTGAGGATGATGAAAAATATTTTAAAGAAAATGAATCCAGTGAAACAAAAGAACAAATAATAAGGATTCATACTTTAAACAGTCCAAGTTCAAAAATACTTCATAAATAACCACAGTGAATTAAAATTCAAGAATGATCAAAACATGGATACAATCAAAGCTAGTATCCATAATAGATATCTTGGACAAAAACGAAAATTTAATTTTTCTGTGAATAGTGCCGTATTCGTGAATAGTGCCGTATACATGAATAGTAACCCCAACACTGAAAGACAAGAATTTCACAGGAAAAATCTCTCCAATATTCCATCATAATGATATTTAAGGAAATAATATCATTTATAAAAAAATAATATCCCTTACCTCAAAAAGAATAGTACTTCTGGTTGGAATATTAGATATAACGCTGAAGGAACTTGTACCGTATAACAACACTCAAAGTATCAAAATACTCATAAGAATATGCTCGATAATATAGAGAGAGAAAACTTCTGTTTCTAGTGTGATTTTCAATTCTAACCTAGGCATCCTATTTATAGGAAAATGCTTAGAACACCAAAGCAGAAAATTTAATAAAATATTAATATATATATATATACAAATTTCTTACGCCCACTCTTACCAACTGAATTCAGCATTTAACACATTTATATCACATGTGGGACACTCGCCAAAAACTTTTTTCTTAAAAAATAATAATTAAAACTTTAAAAATTAATTATTTTGGAACTTCAGAACTTCAATAATTCATAATAAATAGTCTTTTTGTCAAAAAAAATTCAAACCTTATGTCTCTTCTATAGGAAATTCCATTATCTACAACTTTGTAAGTTTAAGTTTTTCCAAATTCCAAGTAGAAATTGACCAAAATCCACAAACGGACGATTTTACAAACTACAATCAAATTCAAGTCAAGAAATGGGCCCACAAACATGTTTAACATGTTTTAAATAATTTTTGTAACAAAAATACTCTTCCTCCTCATTTATTCATATATCATACATTCATTATAAAATATCACCATTATTATATTATAATAATATTTTTTAAATTAATTATTTATGAGAAAAGATAAAATATCAATTTTTCAACAATTGTCACTTTAAAATTTTCTCCATATATATCAACATAAAATGAATATTTTCCTTATCATATAAATCAATAATTAATTATTCACAAAAAATATTACAGATTCACAATACTGGCAACCAGGCCGTTCCCAAGAAAGAGGGGGCTTTCCAATAAGGATTTCTCCTTACTGGCGCGCAATTAGGTGACCAAACCTCTCCGTAGACAGAACTTTCTAGACATTGCCAAATATGTTATCTTATACTATTATTCAAATAATATGAATTATTGATCTGATAATGGAAAATACTGTGTAGTGACAATTATTGAAATAGCAACAATATAATACATCAACGTAGCAATTATTGAATCAATAAAATAAAATATTGAACAGTAATTACTATAACAATTATTGAGTAGTGCCTTCTACGTAAGAATCAATAATTGTACAATACCGTATGTATCGTGTTTTTAACCACCGGTATTTCAACAAGATAATAGCTTGAATAACTACGTTGTTATTTATAAACAACTTATATTTGTCATTTTCTTCATCTAATCGCTTTCACATGGGGCCCACGCAAGGTCAAGTCGTCATTTAATATTCCCCGACAAGTAAGAATATTCCACGACCAAACGAATATTCCCAAACAACAATGAATATTTTATAACCACTTGCTTATTTAAAATATTTATGATTTTTTACCCATAACTAACCACATTAATCAAATCAACCTTTACTATTTCAAAATAATAAATAGAGGAAATTTAATTTCATTTATAATAAGTTGGGGTCTTACAACCTCCCCTCCTTATGAAATTTCGTCCTCGAAATTGATTTACGTTCCTGGTGTTTCGAAAAGGTGAGGATACCTCACTTTCATTTATGTTTCCAACTCCCAGGTCATTTCCTCTATAACATGGTTCCTCCACAAAACTTTAACTTGTGGTATGACCTTTATACGTAAGACATGCTCCTTCCTATCCAAAATCGTGACAGGTACCTCCTCGTACGTTAAGTCTTCAGCTATCTCATCTGGTTCTAACTCAATAACGTGGTTCGGGTCTTTCACATATTTACGAAGCACAGATATATGAAAAACATTATGAACACGAGACATACTTGGAGGTAACGCGAGTCTATAGGCTACATTTCCTACTCGGTCAAGAATCTGAAATGGACCAATAAATCTTGGATTGAGCTTTCCTCTTTTCCCAAATCTTGTAACTCCCTTCCATGGAGCAACACGCAACAATACATGATCCCCAATACTATATTCCACGTCCTTTCGATGAAGATCCGCATAACTCTTTTGTCGATCTTGTGCCATTTGTATACGTTGTCGAATTATTTGGATCTTTTCTGTAGTCATACACACCAACTCTGGTCCCAACAATGTTGCTTCACCAACCTCATCCCAACATACTGGAGAGCGACACTTACGTCCATATAATGCTTCGAATGGAGCTACACCTATACTTGCCTGATAACTATTGTTGTAGGAGAATTCCACTAATGGTAAATACTTATCCCAACTGCCTTTAAAGTATAGGACGCAGTCTTAATAGATCTTCAAGAGTTTGAATAGTCCTCTCTAATTGTCCGTCCGTTTGAGGATGGTATGCCAAACTAACTCGTAAATCCATGCTCGTAGCTTTTTGTAAACTAACCCAAAATTGTGAAGTAAATCTTGGGTCACGATCCAAAACTATGGATACTGGCATGCCATGCAATCTCACAATCTCATTTACATACATATGAGTAAGACGTTCAAGGGAATAAGTCTCCCATATCGGCAAGAAATGAGCAGACTTGGTTAATCTATCAACAATAACCCAAATAGCATTTATACCTTGAGAAACCAGGGGAAGACCCGTAACAAAATCCATGGTAATGTGTTCCCACTTCTATTTTGGAATCTCAAGTGGTTGCAACAGACCCTTAGGTACTTGATGCAATGCCTTTACACGTTGAAAAGTTAAACACCTCGAGATAAACTTTGCAATCTCTCTCTTCATATTGTTCCACCAAAATGTATGTCGAAGATCACGATACATTTTGGTACTTCCAGGATGGATTGAAAACGGTGTATTATGTGCCTCCGTCATGATCTTGTATTTCAAATCAGCGTCGTTAGGAACACAAAGTCTGGAGTGGACTCGAAGTATTCCTTCTTCATCGATTCTCTTTTCTGGAATAACACCTTCTTGTACTTTATTCTTCATACGCATTAGCTCAGGGTCGGTGGCTTGAGTAACTTTAACTTTATCGATTAAAGTTGGTTCTATGCGTATACTTGTCATCATCGCACTCGTTCCTGCATATGATCTTCCACTCAATGCGTCAGCTACCATGTTTGCTTTTCCAGGATGGTATTGAATGGTGTGGTCATAGTCTTTTAACAGCCAGAGCCAACGTCATTGCCGCATGTTGAGTTCATTTTGGGTGAAAAAATATTTGAGGCTTTTATGGTCTGAATATATCTCCACTTTCTCACCATATAGATAGTGCCTCCAGGATCTTTAAGCGCTTAAAACGATGCCGCTAACTCTAGATCATGAGTAGGATAATTCCTCTCATATTCTTTAAGTTGTCGTGAGGCATAGGCTATGACTTTCCCATGTTGCATGAGAACACATCCTAACCCTTTGCCTGAAGCATTGTTGTAAATAACAAATCCATCCGATCCAGATGGTATTTTCAGAACAGGTGCCGAAATGAGTCTCCTCTTAAGCTCTTGAAAACTCTTCTTGCATTTTTCGCTCCATATGAATTTTGTATCTTTCCAAGTCAGTTGAGTTAATGGGGTAGCGATTCGAGAAAATCCTTCCACGAATTTCTAATAATAACCAGCTAGGCCCAGAAAGCTACATACTTCGGTTACCGTCTTTGGTTTCTCCCAACTTTTATTACTTCAATCTTCACTGGGTCGATAGATACTCCATGTTTCGACACCACGTGCCCAAGGAATGCTACTTCCTTAAGCCAGAACTCACATTTCTTCAACTTGGCATATAGCTTATTTTCACGAAGCCTTTGGAGTACCAGCTTCAAATGGTGCTCATGATCTTCACGACTTTTGGAATATATGAGGATTTCATCAATAAAGACAACAACGAACTGATCCAAATATTCCTTGAATATCCGGTTCATCATATCCATGAAAGCCACAGGAGCATTAGTCAATCCAAAAGACATGACTGAGAATTCATAATGCCTGTACCGAGTTCTGAAGGCAGTCTTTGGAATATCTTCAGTTCTAATCTTCAGCTGATGATATCCAGAACGAGGATCGATCTTTGAAAAGAATTGTGTTCCTTGCAACTGGTCAAACAGGTCATCAATGCGAGGTAGCAGATACCTATTCTTGATGGTGACATGGTTAATTCTTTATAGTCAATATAAAGTCGCATACTTTCGTCTTTCTTCTTTACAAATAAAACAGGAGCACCCCAAGGAGATGTATTAGGACGAATGAAACCGATGTCTAACAATTCCTGTAGTTGGACTTTTAACTCCTGAAGTTCAATAGAAGCCATTCGATATGAGGTTTTAGAAATGGGTTTTGTACCAGGTTCAAGATAAATAAAGAATTCAACTTCACGTTCTGGGGGTAGACCGGTAAGTTCTTCAAGAAATACGTCAGGAAATTTACTAACAATAGGAATATTATTAAAATCTGACGTGTCTTTATTCAAATCCATAACATGGGCTAAGAAAGCTTGAAATCCATTTTTTAATAAACGAATAGCTTTATGACTTGATATAATAGTGATTGATTTTAGCGGTTTAGTTGCTTGAATTCGTACAACAGGTTGGTTAGGAATATGAAAACTAACAACCTTACGAAAATAATCAATTTTGGCAAGATGAGTAGTTAACCAATCAATCCCTAAAATCACATCAAAATCAAGTATCTTTAAAGAGATAAGATCAACAGGCAATGTGATGGTGCAAACTTGGATCAAACAAGATTTATAAACAGTGGATGTGATGAAAGTTTCTCCTAACAGAGTCTCCATAGATAAATCAAAGTCTAATTTCTCCGAAGTTAAGTTTAAACGTTGAGTACAAGCAGGAGAGATAAATGAATGGGTAGCACCGGTATCTACTAAGGTATAAACTTTACAAGAATTTAAGATTAGCTTACCCGTGATCACCTCATTTGGGTTCCTCGCATTTTGACCAGTCACGACAAACACTCTTCTAGGAACCGTTAACTTTGACTTTTCTGGGACAGCCTTTTGAGTCACCATCCCCGCTGGACTTGGTTTTGCTACCGTACAATCTCGAGCGATATGTCCTTCTTTTCCACAATTATAGTATACCTTGAACTATTGTGGGCAGTTTGGGCTGATATGTCCCTCTTTTCCACATTTATAGCATACTACCGGTGGTCGTTCTCCTCCCTTAGAACAAGTTGCTGCTGGTGTTAACGTCTTCACATGGTCATTATTGAATCTCCTCTTTTTAAAATCTCCCCCCGACTCGTTTCTTCTATTTTCATGGCCATGATTACCACCAGAGTGGTTACCGCTTTTATCCATATTTTTCTTCCTCCACTGGTTATCGTTGTTATGATGACTGCTATCACCGGTATGATCCTGGTTGTGGTCCCTCTGTTGAACGTACTCGTTATCTTTCTCTAATAATTGAGCCCTGTTGACAACATCTGAATAGAGAGAAAATTTAAGAGAAATGAGATATTAACGTATGTCGTGTTTCAAACCTCTCAGAAACATCCGCGTCATACGTTCCTCATTCTCCACTAAATGAGGTGCAAACCTGGATAACTCTACAAACTTCGCCTCGTACTGGGACACCGTCATCTTGTTCTGTTCCAATCTAATAAACTCCACTTCCTTCATATGAAGAATACTTTCAGGAAAGTACTTGTCATTTGAATGAGCTTTGAAACATCTCCCAAGACATGCTTTGAAAAGTACAATTTGGATGGGTACGCTTCACAGATTCCCACCAATAATCTGCCTCATTACGGAACATAAAGGTGGCGAATGGAACCTTCTGTTCCTCCGTGCATCCCAAGACATCGAA
The DNA here is from genome assembly GCA_020205615.1 of Panax quinquefolius. Classification (NCBI taxonomy): domain Eukaryota; kingdom Viridiplantae; phylum Streptophyta; class Magnoliopsida; order Apiales; family Araliaceae; genus Panax; species Panax quinquefolius. The sequence continues at coordinate 104,835,805 of CM035156.1, forward strand.
TATCTTGCTGATTTGTTTGACCCACGTTTACGCTTTTAATCGGATCCGCTTTCCCTGCAATGCAGTGGTCCTAACTCTTTGAATCGCTTGGCATTGTGACAAAAATCGTATGCGTTGTTATCATTTCCACCTGTATTTTGCGCACGAGTCTCCCTCGTCTGATTTTTCATGAACTGCAAAAAGCTTCTAAACATCCCATCATTCATCATCTGCTCAGTGGTGTTGTTCACAGGAGGAACATTGCCAGATTGTTGCACATTCTCATCGTTGGTGAGTAAAGGTGTCTCCACGGTCTCATTTACTCCACTGTTAACATTCTCAGTCGACATTCACAAAAATTGCCATAAAACAAGGGTTAATTAAAGAAATCAACATATCACATAATATCCCTATATACTTACCAACCAACAAATAAGCTTAGGTAAGACACACTAGCGAAAGTTTTACTTGTCTCTCCCCTCCTAGTTCTATTCCCCGATCTTCGCCAGAGATCATATCCCTAAGCTCTGATACCAACTGTGACGCCCCCAAAATAGGTATACATCACCCATTTTGAGTCGTCAATAACATGGTACATAAAAAACTACAACTTTATTAATACAACATAAAAACTGTGAGTTTAAATACAAATATTGCCATCTAGACAATATCTTTACACTACAGGCCAAAGATATTTAGTAATATCATCTTTTAGGACCGAGGATGATGAAAAATATTTTAAAGAAAACGAATCCAGTGAAACAAAAGAACAAATAATAAGGATTCGTACTTTAAACAGTCCACGTTCAAAAATACTTCATAAATAACCAAAGTGAAGTAAAATTCACGAATGATCAAAACATGGATACAATCAAAGCTAGTATCCATAATAGATATCTTGCAAAAAAACAAAAATTTAATTTTTTTGTGAATATTGCCGTATTCGTGAATAGTGTCAGATATATCGTGAATAAAGGTCGAATATCGTGAATAATAGTAACCCCGACAATCGAAAAGACAAGAATTTCACAGGAAAAATCTCTCCAATATTCCATCATAATGATATCGAAGGAAATAATATCATTTATAAAAAAATAATATCCCTTACCTCGAAAAGAATAGTACTTCCGGTGGAATATCGAGATATACGTTGAAGGAACTTGCAGACCGCATGCAGAACACTCAAAGTATCAAAATACTCACAAGAATACGCCGATAATATAGAGAGAAAAAACTTCAGCTTACGGTGTGATTTTCAATTCTAACCTAAGCACCCTATTTATAGGAAAATTCTTAGAACACCAAAGCGTAAAATTTAATAAAATATTATATATATATATATATATATATATATATATATATATATATATATATAATATATATACTTTCTTACGCCCTCTCTCACCAACCAATTCAAAGATTCAACACATTTATATCACATGTGGGACACTCACCAAAAACGTTTTTCTCAAAAAATAATAATTAAAACTTTAAAAATCAATTATTTCGGAATCTTGGAACTTCAATAATTCATAATACATAGCCCTTTTGCCAGAAAAATTTGGACCTTATGTCTCTTGCATAGGAAATTCCATTATCTAAAACTTTGTAAGTTTAAGTTTTTCCAAATTCCAAGCAAAATTGATCAAATCCCCAAATGCGATTTTACAAAGCTATAATCAAATTTCAACAAGAATGGGCCCATAAACATGTTTAACATGTTTTAAACAATTTTGTAACAAAAAATACTCTTCCTCCTCATTTATTCATATATCACACATTCATTGTAAAATATCACCATTATTATATTATAATAATATTTTTTTTAAATGAATTATTTATGAGAAAAGATAAAATATCAAATTTTCAACAATTGTTGTCACTTTAAAATTTTCTCCATCTATATCCACATAAAATGAATATTTTCCTTATCATATAAATCAATAATTAATTATTCACAAATAATATTACAGAATCACAATCATCGGGCAACCGTGCCGCTCCTGAGAAAGAGGGGCTTTCAATAAGGATTTTTCCTTCTCATGCCAAGAATTAGGTGACCAAACCTCTTCTTAGATGTAACTTTCTAGACATTGCCAATAATGTTATCTTATAATATTATTCAAATAATATGAATTATTGATCTGATAATGGAAAATACTGTGTAGTGACAATTATTGAAACAACAACAATATAAAATATCAACGTAGCAATTATTGAATCAATAAAATAAAATATTAAACAGTAATTACTATAACAATTATTGAGTAGTGCCTTCTTACGTAAGAATCAATAATTGGTGCAATACCGTGTGCTACTGTGTTATAACCACCGGGTATTCCAATAGTATTAACGGTAACAACTATGCCGTTATTTATAAACAACTTATATTTGTCGTTTTCTTCATCCAATCACTTTTCATTATGGGGCCCACAAAAAGGTCGCTACCGTCGCATTTAATATTCCCCGACAGTAAGAATATTCCACGACCAAACGAATATTCCCCGACAACAATGAATATTTTATAACCACTTGTTAATTTGAAATATTTTCACATTTTACCCATAACTAACCACATTAATCAAATCAGCCTTTACTATTTCAAAATAATAAATAGAGAAAATTTAATTTAATTTATAATAAGTTGGGGTTTTGCAGAGGAGATATTTTAGAAGCTGATCAATGAAGGAAGAACTACATCCCTTTTACCTTCAATCAATCCCCGTTCCAGACGGTTCGATTTTAATAGAGTATGCCAATATCACCCCACTCTCGCGGTCACATCACAAAAGAATGTTGGGCACTACGCCACCTCATTCAAAATTTAATTGACAGCGGTGTCTTGGAAATGGAAGATGATGACACCTTGTTAATCAAGAGTGGGAACACATGTCCTACAAAATGGAAGGATGACATAGCAGTTATCTCCGCTGAGGATGATTTGGCTGTCAGACCACGCACAATACAAGCAATTCAACTCAATGGAGCTGCCAATACTTTGAAAGTGGCTTCACCAGAGCCAATTCTCTTGCCATCTAGGCCACAGTATCCTGTTGTTAGCTTGAAAAAATTCCCATGGAATTATAGGCAGACTGAAGGATCTACATCACATACAACTGCTGCAGTGTCAAAGGAGAATCCATTGTATCTTCCCCATCGGGTGATGAAGCCTACCATCAAATCAAATGGGAAAGTTCCCATGGAGAAAATTGAAGAGTTCCTTCGTACCATGGGCCATAACAATGTCAAGGTGGTTTTAAGCTTAAGAGAAGCTCCACAACAAATTTCCATACTGGACTTGGTTTTCTCTTTCGATGATCATCGAAAGATCTTACTAAGGGTATTGAAAAAAGCCCATTTGCCTAAATCAGTGGATGTGGAAAAATTCCAACATCTGGTTGATCACATTTTTAACAACAATGTGATATCTTTCACTGATGACGACATACCCGCTGAAGGGACTAGTCATTGCAAGTCGTTGCATATAGCGGTTTTGTCATCCGAATATATGGTGGGATGAGTCTTGATAGATGGAGGTTCATCTCTAAATATTTATCCTTATGCTACCTTGGAGAAGATGAATATCAACCCCAAGAAGATTAAAAGCATCCATACGGTTATCAAGGCTTTTGATGGGTCCCGTTGAAACGTCGCTGGAGAAACTGAACTACTAGCGGAGATTGGTCCACATACATTTAGTGTATCCTTTCACGTGCTCAGAATAGCTATGAGACAAAATCTGTTGTTAGGAAGACCGTGGATTCATATGGCTGGAGCTGTCCCTTCCACCATTCATCAGCAACTCAAGTACATTATCAACAATAGCCTAGTCACTATTAATGCTGAGCCGGAATGTCTTGAACAAGGTGACATACCACTCATCGGCTTCAATTTAGAAGTTGAACCGGTCAGTTTTCATGCCCTAGAGGTGAGCAACACTCATTACCATCCTATTGGGGCTCCACCTCTCACACCCAAGATTTCTGCTAAGGTAATGTCGGCCACTCAAGAGATGATTTCATTGGGTCATCAACCTTGACAAGGGTTGGGAAAAGATCATCAGGGTATTAAGCACCCAATTTAAATTCCCAATCAAATAGGGACATCGAGATTAGGCTATTCTTCTAGCTCCAGTCACAAGAATCCTCACAAGTACAAGCAAATTCCTTCATCTTCAGCCATACAATGATTATCTCCACCTACCAAATCTGAGCTTATACAGTCTCCGATAAAGGTTCCAGCCCATGTTATGGCTATGCTATTTTCCAAATCAATATTGGTTAAAGCAAAAGAGGTCCTGATTCTTGATCCCAAAGTGGAAGAAGAGGAACGAAGATGTAAATAAGACATCTCCGGGAGATTGTCTCATCTATGCATCTTTTTTCAAGATGAGCACATAAATAGATACACTCCAGACGATGATTATCCCGACATTATGGTCATCATTCGGGAAAAGGAGGACGATGATCGTCACTTCATTACTGTTGTCCACCAGGATTTCACCCTTGACAATTAGAGCAACACTCCTTGCATTTGTTGCTAAGGGTAAAAAGGGCAGAAACCCCTCTGCCTTGTAGATAACTTTAACTGCTTACTTTTTTGTACAATATTAGCAGTTGTTTTATTAGTACATGCTAACACTTTATATGATTGAACAGTTTCATATATTACGTGAAAGTATATTTTGTTTCAGGACTCTGAATTTAGATGTGCCTGTACTTGCTGATGAGATGCCTTTTCTCCATAAGAACTATAACTTTGATGAAAAGTTGGACTCAGAGTTGATAGAAATACAAGAGGACATTGAGATACCTCAAAAGATCAAGGAATGGGTCAAAGACAAACCCAAACCAAATCTTGATCAAAACACCTCATTCAATCTTGGAACCTTAGAAAACCCTAGGTTGATCCATATTGGTACAAACCTCACTCCAAACCAAAGGAATGACATGGTTGAACTATTAACCCAATTCCAGGATGTGTTTGCATGGTCTAACAAAGACATGGTGGGTTTGTCCACGGATATCGTCATCCATCACCTTACCATTAAAGAGGGATTCAAGCCAGTCAGGCAGAAGCTCAGACGATTAAAACTTAGTCGAGTTTAAAGGTTAAAGAAGAAATTGTGAAACAATTTCAAGCTGGAATCATCATGGTGTCCACGTATCCTGAATGTCTATCCAACATAGTCCCCGTGCCTAAACTGGGAGGAAAGGTGCGAGTTTGCGTGGATTACCTGGATCTGAATAAAGCTTGCCTTAAGGATAGCTTTCCCATGCCATTTATCCACATTCTCATTGATAATACTTCTCAATATGACACGTACTCCTTTGCTGATTGCTTTGCAGGGTATCATCAAATCATGGTTGCTGAGGAAGATCATGAGAAAAATGCATTCATAACGTCTTGGGGAACCTTTTGCTATAGACGATTGTCATTCGACCTCATTAATGACAGAGAAACCTACCAGTAAGCTATGATGGCTCTTTTTATGATTTAATGCACAAAGACATAGAGATCTACGTGGATGACATCATTGTCAAATTCCAAAGGGAAGAAGACCACTTAGACCATCTCAGAAAGATTTTAAACATGTTACGTAAGTACAACTTGAAGTTGAATCTAGCCAAGTGCGCCTTTGGTGTTAAATCAAGCAAGTTGCTAGGTTTCCTAGTTAGCCACAAAGGGATTGAGCTGGATCCCACCAAAATCCAGGCCATAAAGAAAATGCCCATTTCTCAGAAAGAGAAGGAAATTCGAGGATTTTTTAGAAGAATCAACTTCATTAGTAGATTCATTTCTCAACTCACAGTAACTTGTGAGCCTATCTTCTAATTATTAAGGAAGAATTCCTCCATGAAATGGAATGATGAGTGTCCGAAAGCCTTCCTTACAATCAAAGAGCAGCTGGTTAACGCTCCTGTATTGGTACCACCCAGGGATGATGTTCCCGTGTTCATGTACATTTCCATTAATGACAATGCAATGGGCTACATGCTGGGACAAAAAGACGATAGAGGCCAAGAGCGAGCTATCTACTACCTAAGCAAAAGATTCAGCAGCAGTGAACATAAGTACACTCTGATTGAGAAGACTTGTTGTGCTTTAGCATGGGCTTCCATGAGGTTACAACATTACCTCCATGGTCATACAACCCATCTCATATCCTGCGTGGATCCTCTCAAGTACGTATTCAGTAAACCCATATTAAATTATCGGCTGTCCAGATGGCAGTTGATACTACAACAATTTGACATCTTCTACGTGACTCAAAAGTTCATTAAAGGATAAGTAATTGCGGATCAACTGGCCACTGCACCTACAGGGGATTTTAAACCCTTGGAAACATACTTCCCCAATGAAGGGGTAATGACAGTCCAGCAACCCCATTAGTACAATGCATGCCGTACATGGACACTGTATTTTGATGGAGCTGTTAACATTGAGGGTTCTGGAGCTAGAGCAGTTCTAGTATCTGGTATGGGGGAGCAGTATCCCGTCCCCGTCAAATTGTAGTTTGTCAGCACCAACAACACAGCTCAGTATGAAGGCTGTATCATGGGACTCAAACTTTTCCAATTAATGGGTATCAGGCGGTTAACTGTCTTTGGAGATTCAGAATTGGAAATCAAACAAACCACATGAATCTATCACACCAAAGAGCTACATTTGCTGCCTTACCATCGACAAGTTTTACAGATGGCTTTGAAGTTTGAAGAAATAAACTTCCTCCACATTCCTCAGAATAGGAATGATTTTGCAGATGTGCTAGCAACTTTGGCCTCCTAGATCACCATACATGACAAGGAAAACATGCCTAGTATCCCACTTGACCTACAAAAGGCTCCAGCCTATGGGAATTAAGTTGGAGAAGTATCAAATGAGCTACCTCCCATCCAACACCCTTGGTATTAGTACATCAAGGAGTACTTACGAGATGGATCTTTACCCGCTGAGGTGAGCCCAACTGAAAGAAGGTGGTTCCATCGATTGGCTATAAAGTTCTAGCTCAGCGGAGATGCACTCTAAAAAAGAAATGCCGGACAAGGTCTCCTTAGATGTCTAGACAAGGACCAAGCTCAGAGGCTCATGGATGAAGTCCATGGTGGAGTATTGGCCCACACATGAGCGACCCCTTACTTGTTAAAAAGATCCTCAGAAGTGGGCATTACTGAATCTTGCTTAAGGTTGACTGTGATGACCACGTCAAGAGATGCTACCAATGCCAAATTCATGGGAATGCTATCCACGCCCCTTCTAGGGAACTCCATAATATGAGTTCATCTTGGCCCTTCTCAATGTGGGGAATGGATGTGATCGAGCCCATCGAGTCCAAAGCCAGTAATGGGCATTGATTTATCTTCACCATGATCGACTACTTTACCAAATGGGTAGAAACAGCCTCCTTCCCCAGGGTTACCAAAGAAGTCATCATTTCTTTCATCAGAAACAATGTCATTTGTCGATATAGACAACCAGAGGTAATTATGTCAGAAAATGCTAAGAACCTCAATAACAAAATATTGGAGGAGTTGTGCAGTAAATTCCACATCAAACACCTTAACTCTGTCATCTACCATCCAAAGATGAATGGTGCTATTAAAGAGGCTAATACGAACATCGAGAAGATCATGCAGAGGATGTTCGCCAATCACAAAGGATGGCCTGACCTCTTGCCTCTAACTCTATTAGCCTACAAAACTTCAGTGCGTACTTCCACTGGGGAAACACCCTACTCATTGGCCTATGGGATAGAAGTAGTGCTCCCCATAAAAGTTGAAATGGAATCCCTTAGAGTGTTGATTGACGCTCAGCTGGATAAAGATCAATGGTTACAAGACAGATATCACCAATTATGTCTAATAGATGAAAGGCGAAGTGATGCTATCTTCCATGGTCAGTTATACGAGCAAAGGATCGCCAGATCCTACAACAAGAAAGTCCGGCTATAGCAGTTTAAACAACATGACTTGGTTTCGAAGAAGATCATTTACAACCAAGATCAGGCAAAGGGAAAATTTGTTCCAAATTTGGAGGGTCGGTTTATTATCAAGGAGGTATTGACAGAAGGTGCTCTCAGATTACAAGAAATGGATGCCGACGAATTTCCACAACTCATCAGCTTCGACACCGTGAAACAGTACTATGTCTAAAGTTACCATCAAGCAAACATCCTGGTTTTGGATCACCAGATCACTAGTCATTTTAGGTTTTCTAACCCTTACTACACACAACCCTTTATTCATACCCATTTGCCCTATCAAGGAAACACACTCTTCAAGCCAGGAGCCTGGTTTTTAGATCATCAATCTTTCATTTCACACTCCATACACCCCTACAGTTTGTCCTTAACATGGGATCAAACATTTCCCCATAGTTTTTCCTGAACATGGGATCAAATTTTTTCGGCTGCAAATCATCCTGAACATGGGGCGAACTACTTCGACCTGATCTCCCCGATACCTAGGAGTACATAGGCAACCATTTTATATGGCTCGTTTGCAATAAAAAAAATAAAAATATTTCTACACCCTTCTCTACAAAAACAAAAACAACTAAAACATTTCTACACCCTACACCATTCAGTGTTGAACCTCTTACGCCAAGTTCGAACAACGCAGACCTGATCTCCTCTTCAATAGGAGTACGTAGGCATCCAGTTAAGGTTCGGTCTAACCCCCTACCAAAACACAAATAGTTGTCACACGGTACTAGGATCAAACTTAAATCCACCACCCTTCATCAGCTTCAAACCAAAGGGATGGAACTATATGGCATCCCCATAAATGGGAGAGTTGGCGACCATCTAAGCTGCGGTTGATTCCTTAAAGAGCAACACCAATCTACAAGAGATGGAACTAATTGGGCTCCTCTTAAATAGGAGTACTGGTGACCATCTGTGGTGCGGTGAGTCTCATAGAGGAAAAGTTACACTCCTCTACACATTTCCATATAGAAACCATTCCCAAGACACCAAAGAGGGTAGGGATACACACAGATCAATGATCCATTCTGAAAGATCCTATGATGTCTCAATGTACACACATCAAGTATGAGTTCAGAATGCATCTAGATCACAAGCCCTGAAGAAACAAGCAAATATCAAGCAAGTATCAAGGCACAACTGAAAGGGAAGTGAATCAAAATATATTTCCCTGCCATAAATAATGCAGTTTGATATATACAATATATGCATGGTGGCATGATGCTCATCAATATATGCATCCATATTGGTAAGGATGCCAGTTGTAAGGGATCTCACTGAAGTACTATCTTTAACGACCACATCCCGAGCAGATAGGGCAGCATCCCGCTTTATAATAAATACATCTCTAGCTGATCTAGCCTCATCTCTCTTAAATAGAGCGGTGTCTCTCCCATCAAAAGCTGTCAACATCAAGGCCATAGCCTGATCTCTCTCAAAGGTCATCAGATGAAGACTTTGCTCCAGATACTGTGTTGAATGCTAAATTGCAGTAACACTCGTACTGGGAGAATCTGCAAGAGCTGCTGGTAACCCAGTGAATGGCTCCTCCTCTGTGGGAATATCAATGTCCTCTATGGGCTCCCCATCATCAGAATTAATCCCCGACAATGTGGATACTACCACAACCGTTGTAGTCTCTGTCTCCATCCATGCATAATACTCTGCAGAATAGCCCAGATGGCTAACAGAAAATGCAGCTAGCTCACACTAATCCCAACAGGCATACACCCTGGATTTGTCCTCTGATGATAAGTGGCAAGAAGCCAAATGCTGACTCAATGCCCCCTCAAAAGGATGGAAGTCCTAGAACTGGTCAAACTGACATATCACAGCCAGTGGGTGGTAAGTAGTCATGCCCCTCAAACCAACTAGAGGGAGATAATCCATGCCCGAAGCATGAGTGATGAAGCTGTAGGGTGAACAAAGCACTGTACACGACAATATATAATTTAGATCTCCAATCCCTGCCAAGAAAATGGACCAAGATGCATGATCTATACACTCTTCAGGCTGAAAGGAGTATGACATGGCTATCTAATGGGTAAAATAATACTCGTGTCGTCGGAATGTGACAATCGGTCTCAAGTGTGACATAAACCACACATACAACATGACCGAACTACCTGTGAATACCCCTACAGGGTAAGTACTGCAATATGTGGCTGATCTCAGTGTCTCTACTATAATCATCGGTATAATGGTGTGACCCTCCTTAAGAGCTCTCACTACCATAATGACGCCAATGTCCAGCTCATCCATGTATCGTGGCATGTATACATATGACAATACGCACAGTAGAAGTACATCTACTCTGGTCAAATGCCAATGATCCTCTAGCATGGTAAAATCCCCAGAGTGTTGTGTATAACTATCCTCTGAGCCAAATCTATCCATAAAAAAATGTTGGGATATAACGTGGCTGGATGTGATCTCATCCTGCACAACTCTACGCCTGAGCCCGGTGAGGGTCATGAACTATCGGCTCATGTCACCGATAGCCATCCGCACGCAAGGTCTGTCCAATGGAAGCACCATCAACCGTGTGTACTCCTCCAAATTAGGAGTTAACTCATTGATACCAAACCGGAAAACCTGCCTCTCTGGTATCCAATGATCTAGCATACCCTCTATGAAGCCTGTGGGAACCTAAAACATTAGGAGAATCATAGTATGCTGCAATAACTGATCTACAGTCACTCTGTCTGAAGGTGACATACTATCATACCACGATATCAGACGGGATGCCACCAATACTGGTGGGGTATGATCAATACGACTAATTATCGAAGAAGACATCTGTACGGGCCGTGTCATAAGACCATCCAGGGGTCAATGCTGAATATCTCTGGACATATATATATATATATATATATATATATATATATAAACATAACACATGCATGATAAACAATAGATGGCAATATGATGTAGGGAATAACAATATATACATTCCTAAGTACATCATCATCTAACACATCGTTGTACAACTAAAAATACAGGGAAATAGGGCACAGACGTCCAACAACTAACAGAGGCCTATCAAAAGATATAACGAGAATGGGGCCCACCCCTTTGGCTTGGTCCAGTTTGAGTTACAAAAAAGTTCTTATAAGTTGAAAAGGCCAAATTGGGAATAAAAATGCTACGTGATTGAGCAGAATAGCCTAAAATCCTGGTTTTCACTGGTCAAGTTATGGCTTTACATGTCACTCATTGGAATTCACCCAAACACAGGGTACACTATACCAATGTTCTTAGTTATTGCAAACTACATTCGGCAATACCTCACGAAGGTCCGATGCCATCAATTCAGAGTCGTAGCCCTAAATTATTGTCCCCAACGGCTTTTTCATACAATCATCTATTGATTCACATGTCAAAGAAGGTCAAGAAGCCTTGACATTATCCCCAACAGGGATCTCATCCGTTGATGCACGTGTCAATGAAGGTCAGACAACCCTGACAACACCGATTATTGGTAGTAACTCTAATAGAGCAGCGAAAAGACCTGGCAGTACAAACCAAGGAAGAACATCCTCATCGGAGAGGACCGATGATGGAATATGTTATACACATCCTGAACAGACAAAGCTCTATCCCCATAGAATCTCTTGTACATGATAGATGCATCTTCAATGTGAAGTCTGTATCAAGGATCAAGGACTTTGGTGATAACCCCAACATCAACATCCTAGAAGCTCTAGAGAGCATTAGATTAGATGTCCAAGATAGTTCATCAGGGTTATCAGTAATAACTGTCAACACCGGTAGAAATCAAGGGGAGTCGACAATCATCCCACCATGTTGGAAAATAATCCAACAAAACCACATACATTCGCATCATGTTGTTGTACATGGCATCATGATCATCTTGTTGCATTTTAAGTGTCTAGTATTCTTTATCCTATCCATGCCATTGCATTGCATGAATATGATAAAGAGGGGCATTTGTAGACACTTAAAATATTCTACATACCTGTTACTAACATTGCAGGAGGGCAGAATCGTCTTTCAGAGATAACCCTGGAGGATAACTCAACTTAATCCTAGAAATACCACCAGAAGTTTCAGTTCCAACCTCGGAGATAACCCCGAGGCATGCAGTTCCAATACCAGAAATCATACTGAAGAAGGCCATTTCATCTCGGAGATAACCCCGAGATACTTAGTCTCAGTCCTGGATATAACACCGGGAAAGACAATGTCAACCTTGGAGATAACCCCAAGAAGTGCAGTTGTAGTTCCAAAGATAACCCTGGAGATGCCCGTTTCAACCTATGCAGTTAGCTTTAACCTCAGGACTCACACCGAGGCACTCAACTCCAAACCCGGAGATAACCCCGGGAGGTCAGGCACACCTCAGAGATAACCCTTAGGATGTCCAGTACTTATAGTAGCCCAATCTCAGAAATAACCCTGAGCAATAATTGCTTTATCAGCCCAAATCGGAGATAACCCACCTCGATCATTTTGCCACCTCAATCCCACATTCTGCCATCTCAACACAACAATTCAACATACATTCTACACAACAATGTCCCACAAGAACCAAGGAGTTACAATCTTGAGTGACTACTATGCAAGGCAACACACTAGATAGAATTTGAAGCTTGAAGACCAAGGGCATGATCCCATATTCCTGACTTCTGACAACCTCTAATCCAATGTCACGGCGTAGCTCTCAACAACAGCACTCCGTGAAAGGTCTTATACACCTTAATCAGAGACTAGGATTGATGTTTTGCAAGTTCGAGCGAACATCACATTGCACGCATACATGTACTTTGAGATTACGGGACCCGCGGAGCCCAGGGCACCCCAGGCAGCCGCAGGTACATCTGCGGCTACAACTGGTGTACCTACGGCTCCCCCCTCTATAAATAGAAGGATTGGGGTGGCCATATTTCAAGAGAAAATGGCGAGGAAGCCCTGTCTAATTTGTTCTATACACACCCTAAACTGAGTGCTTTCTCATTTTAAACACTTGTGAGCTTATATTCAGTCGTATTTTTACCGGCGGGAGCTGAGTGTTCATCCTTTTAAAGCTATAAAAGTCTTATTTAGCAGTCCATTGTAAGCCTTCTTACACACTTTAAAGCCTTTCACTTCTACTTTGCGTTCTTCACATTGAGAGTCGTGTTGCGTGTGTATGCCCGGACTTCGGTCCGTGGATTTTATTTTCTTATATATATATATATTTATTTATATATATATATATATGGACTAACATTATTGAGTTATGCCTCGATTGAGCCAGGACTCACGTCCGGAGCGTTTATTTGCTTATATATATACTTATATATATGAACTGTTGTCGAAATCTGTTGGATGAGCCTGAATTTTATATCCGGAGCATTTATTTGCTTATATATATATATATATATTTACAGCTTTTATATATATAATTGCTTACTGTTTTTATATAAATTGCGGCATCATGTGAGCCTAGGAATCATGTGATCATAAATTTAGTTTACTGAATCTAGATTCGGTTCCCGTGATGGACATTTTTAGCTATAAGCAGCTTGTAAATTATTCACAGTGTTTGAATTTCCTTAGATGACTTTCATGCCCATGAGAAGTTCGGCACTGCTATATATATTATTTTTTCAAAGATGCTTCGCATCTCAAAAATAAAAGCAATCAAGCCGAACATTTGATAAAATGGAAGTATCAAAGGCCTCAATTACTATTGAGCACAGGGTTGGAAAAACCTTTTTTATAAAACATCATTGCTATATCTTGTTTAAAACTGAATTTTTACAAAAATTCAAATCCTATGTATATAGGTGCGAACGAGGCATATCACTACTTCCAAATAACTGCACATTGACCTACACACACACATTCATATAACAGTTTAATTGAAAAGTGGCAATCATCGTGGTAACACGAATGTCAGGGGGTTCCTAACACCTTCCCTCTGCATAAGTAAGTCCTCAGACCCTAATGAATCTCAGTTTCACAGACTTGTTTAGCAGTATCACATCACTGGTCAAATGTGCAAACCTTTTTTTGGTTGTGTTGGTACAACCATTTGAAAAAAACCAACTGGCGGCTCTTAAAGTCAAATCGTCAACATATAAATGTCGGACCTTTTAATAACTTAGTTTTTTCAAACAAATCTCACCTAACATGAGAACACCAAAAGACAAGAACAGAAAAGAGAACAATAGAAATCCCGACGTCGACAAGATTGTTATGTTGTTGACTCTGAATGTCCTCAGGGTTATCTCTGAGGTTGGCTTGACCTCTCGGGGTTGACTCCGGACATTAAACTTGATCTCTCGGCGTTATCTCCGGGGTTGGGACTGACTTTCCCGGGTTTATCTTTGGGGTTGAAAACTAATTTCCCGAGGTTATCTCTAGGTTAGAAAATGGATCTCCCGGGGCTATTTCTTGGATTTGAATTGATGTTGTGGTCATCCAGGGTTATCTCTGGAGTGTGGAAAAGACGCTTTTGTCCTCTTGCATAGTTAGTAACAGGAAAATGAAATTTTGAGTGTCTATAGATGCCCCTCTTTATCATGTTCATGCAATGCAATTAAATGGACATGATAAAGATTACTAGACACTTGAAATATGACAAGGTATTTTTAATGATGCAAATCGTAATGTAATGAATGTTATGATGAATGTTAAATTTTTTTCGTAAATCATAGTTTAGAAATCGCACATCGCATTTCGCACTTCTCTTTCAGCCAATCGCACTTCGTAACTCGGACATCGGATTTCGCATATCACAAATTGCAAGTCGCACTTCGCACATAGCAAATCACTTTACCTTTACCAGTTATTACTGATGCCTATTCTGGTGTTTACTGCAATGGCTTGGCTTTTTGTCGGTTTCACCGATGCCTTGATGGTAGTTTAACAACGGATCCTACCGTGCTGATAGTTGAAAATGCTAACAACGCCAAACTGTTTTGATTCCCACTCGAATGGTGGTATACAATGCTTTTATCGCTGAATTGTCTTGATGTTACGCTGAATTGATGCCAATGGTTTCGAATACCGAATCTTTTAATACCTTCGTTGAAGTAATATTCAAAGGTTTTCTTAACCAGACTCTGCCTCACCCTTTTTGATATTATTTGGAGTTTCCTTTTGTTATTGGGTGCTTGTGCCCCATTTCTTTGAGTGTTTGATTCATAACCCAACTGAACTAATGACCCGAATACTGCTAACATCCCTGGAGGGTGTAGATCATTCTTTCGCTGCCCAACTTTGAACATTGGTGTAGAGGCCTCAACTTGTGAGGACTTGACGTAGGTTAACATGTTTGATGGTGTAGATTTCATTCACTGGACCTTTCATTGTTGGCCTTCTACTTATAAGTTAAGAACTTTTTTGAGAATTTTTCCCTTCTTTCATAGGGGCAAGCTAATGTCGCCATGATTTCTTCAGGGAGTTCTTCCCTTTCTTTTAATAAGAGGCTTGATCCCGCCTTAAACTCCTTCCCTTTCTTGGAATCGAAAAATGCCCCAGTCCTTCCGTATATTGATGCCGAGGATTCATATGAGAAACTCTCTTTGTTGACCAAGTCGCGAGTGAATAATATCCTCACATGTGGTTTATTCATTTTGAGAACAGTATGATTGGAAAAGGCAAAATAATCATACCAAATCACCAGTGAGATGATGTGAGGGAAACTCTGATGATGATATACCATGCTGATGGTGCTGACTAGTGCATTTTCCTCTTTAGGATGGTTGATAAATTCCCTAGTGTTGAGTTATCGCTATTTCTGAGATTGTCCCAGTCTTGTTGTAAGGGTCCCAATATCGGGTTGTTGCCAATTTTGAAATTTCTCCAGCCTTGCTTGTTGTCTAGGATAGTTGCTTTGATAGATGAGCTGATAAGATGCTGAGATCACAAGAGGCTTTTACCTCTATACCTGATGGTGAATAGGTAGTGGATTTAGGCTTTGATGCCCTCAATCATTGTTTCTGACTTGTTCGTTCAATTGGCTTTAATGGTTTTCTTCAGATTTGATGAAGACTTGTGATTGAGGGTGTCGGCTGTTTGAAGGTCCTCGATGCTGGTTGTCTTGGCGTATCGATGTTTCTTCCTTTTTGGGATTTTTGCCAGATTTGATGGAATAACATTAAAGTGTTGTTGGGTCTTCTTAACATGGGTCACTGACTTGGAGGGTTGTTCTTTGGTGTCTTGGGATTAATTTTTGGGCTTGGATGTTTCTTTTGAGGGTCAGACCGTAGCACTAATGGTTGCCTACGTACTCTTGTGTATGTGGGAGATCAGGTCTACACAGATCCTTCTTGATAAGATAGACGGTTTGAGGAATGTTTAGGTTTTTGTTTAGTTTGACCACACCATAAATGGAATCCTATGTACTCCCATTGACGAAGGGAGATCATGTCTTTCGTAGTTCAGGCCTGATGAGCTGAAACTTGACTAGTTTGATTTTTGATTTTTGATTTTTGATTTTTTCTTTTTTTTTCTTTTTTTTTCTTTTCTTTTTTTTCTTTTTCTTTTCTTTTCTTTTTTCTTTTTTTTTTTTTTTTTTTGTATTTTTTTTAATATTTACATGAAAGTGACACCGTCCTAGCATCTCTTAGAACTCACAACTGTATCCTCTAGATCTACACCTTCTTGGCTAGCTGAGGCTTGATAGTCCAGTTGTCAGTGGTTATGTTACCTACAAGTCTTGCGATAGAGGTTACCTCTTGATTCTGAATATCTTCACTTATAGCCATAACTTGATCGCTTCTTGATTCAATACATTCCTCAAGGATAGTCGAACTGGACCCATCGCAAAAAGGTATGAACTAATGATTCTTTAATGGGTTTGTTTCCCCGATAACCTCACCACCTTTTCCTTCATCTGTTCCTTCACCTTTTTCTTGGGCTTGAGAGGATTCGACCATGAAATCTCCCTCGAACTGTTGTCGTATTTCTTACAAGGAACTTTCCTTTTTAGCTTCTTCTTCCTTGGAAATGATCAGTATTTCCTCCTCATCTTTCATGATGAAAAAATCAGGAACTTGGTTACTATCTTTAGACCACAGGATGTTTGATGTTGGTGGAGGAATCTCCCTTGGGGATTCCCTTGTCTCCTCTATCTTTCCTTGCATTAGGATCAGTCTACCTTGTGTTTTGCCTGAATTGGTGCTCATAGCCTTCACCTCCTCTGAACTGCCTGTCTCGGGTGGACATATCAAGCTTTTTATTTCTTTTTCGCCGTTTTGGGTCATGAGGAATTCTATCTTTAGCTCTTCCTTTTCAACGAGATCCTGGATTTTATATCGCAAAGACCAGCATTCCTTAGTCGCATGTCCAAGTGAGTTAGAATGGTAGAGACACATCTTGGTGGAATCATAACTCTTTATCTTGGGATTAATAGATGGCAGCAACTCAGTAATCCTTCCATCTCTTATTAGAAAGTGTAGCATTTCTTCATTTAATTTGTTCAAGGGGTGAATTTTAAGACTCTTGTGGAGGTTGTTTGATCTTTCTTCTTTGAGAATTCGCATTCCCCCGAGCGATTTTTTCGTTGGTGAGATCTTTTAGCAATTTTATCATTCCCCTTTTCTTTTCCTTTCAGCCTGCTTTGATCTTCTTTATTTAGCTGGGTCATCTTGGAGAGATATGGGCTTGCATTATGGTTAACCTCTTATTTCTTTTGGCTTTCTGATAGTTGAGTGAAAAACTGCCTCGTATCCTGATGTTGGCACACTATCAGCTTAACTAACAGATATACTTGATTCTGGATCGTCTCTAACTTTTGCATTACTATCACACCCTCCTCCGAGTTTTTCCACTCTAGGACATTTGATCTGTGCCTTTGGGGGTATTCCTCTATCCTTCATATGTACTTAAGATTTGGATACATTTCATCGCTTCCTGACCCGATCATGTTTGCTTCCTCCGTATCATGCTGCAACGGAAGGTTGGTGTTAACATTTTATTGATCAGGTTGTTGGACCACAATACTACCACTTTCGATCAAATTTTGAATCTTATACTTTAAGGACCAACAATCTTGTCTATCGTGTCATGGGGACCCTGAGTGGTAAGAACATCTTTGGCTTGGATTGTATATTTTGCTCCCTGGTTCTAGAGGTGGAGCCAGTTCAGTAATTTTCTTGTGATCCATTAATATCGGCAATACATTTTCAAGGGAATCGCCTAACGGAGTGAACACCCGATTTTCCATTCTTTCAAATGTTCTCTTTCTGTCTTGGCATTGGTTGAATGTAGCCTGTTGTTGAGATGGAAGATTATCTTGCTTTTTCTAAATGGGGGGATTGTAGGTTAATTTCCTAGCTTGCCCTTGTACAATAAGGGATACATCTTTATTAACTTTATTGGGTACCCCCTTGGGATCGCTCGCATATTTGCCAGTCTATATATGTTTGGCAACTATTTCCAAGGCAGTGAGGTCTTTAATCTTGCCTGCCTTCAGGCCCATTTTTGCTATTTCACCGTGTTTAATCATTTCTGAGAATGGCTTTCCTATGTCTGCTAGGATACTCTCATAGTAAGGAGCTTCTTGGATATCAATAAACTTTATTACCATCTCAGTTTCTGTCATTGATGGAATGACTTGCGCTGCTAGATGTCTCTACCTTTGGGCATATTCTCGAAAAGATTCAGTACTTTGCTTTTTGACTTTAGTCACTTGGTATCTATCCAGTGCCATTTGTGACTGAAAACCATACTGATTTAGAAAGGCGTGGGCCAATTCTTCCCAATTGTGGATTTTGGCATTGTCAAGTCGGGCATACTAGGCTATAGCCTCTCCAATGAGACTCTTTTGAAAAAGTTGCATTCTGAGGCTTTCATCTTCAGCATAAGACCCCAGTTCGCCAACATATACTTTTAGGTGCGTATAGGGATTGCCTGCCCCATACACATTCTGTCTGGCTAGAATCAATAGCACAGACTTAACAATAACGGTTCATGTATAAACAGAACATGCTCATATTGAACAGTTCAATCACAAAATAGTTCATATACTTAGAAACACTGAAGTGTTCACATTGTGGCGCAAGGCCTCATATATTCTAACACCTTGTACAAATATCACACATTTGCACATAGACAGAACTTCTCAAGTTCAACATATGAGAAGTTTAGAAACTAGCATTCATTTAAAATATGAATGAAGTTAGGAAACTTGCCTTACGCATAGCTACAGCTTATAATTTATGCTGAACTGCTCATTCCAATTTCTATGTAGCACATAAGGAAATAACAAATATACCAATTAGTCATATACTTGACTTACACATTGATTTACTTAAATTTACTTCTTAAGGTTCACGTTCTTATAAACTAAGTTTACATGACCAACTTCCTTTACCGGTTTACGGCTTCATGACATACGGAGATGTCTTACTCAATACGTTCATCATCTTTGATGATTTGCATTTTTATCTTTTTCTTCTAAATTTTTTAGGACTCAGCACACATTGTGTCTCTACTAGCAGTCCATATGGTACTCTGAGTGGTTTCCCATAAATAACCAATAAACAAGTTTCCGTCTCATCTACACTGCCCATAACAGTGAGTTAGATCGGTTGCCAGTTTTGTATATACCTTCGCTCTCTGAAGGAATTGTTTATCCTAGCTCCCATATGTTAACCATCAAAGGTTACAATTGTACTACAACCTAACTTATCTTAACTTATCCGAACTATTAAACAATAATGTTCGTTAAGTCAATTTATTATTCCTTATGGCTTTCTGACAAATAAATGTCATACCTCAGGATTTATTCTTTATCGTCCAAGTCATACAGTCTTTTGTATACTCAAAATGATCATTCAATATTCATTCTACGTATTTATAGCATTAACCATTTTTCATTACCTTATTCTTATCTTACAACGTCCGGTTCATTCGACTCGAAACATCATCCAAGTTATAAACATTAACTCGGCTTCTTTTACGTTATACGTACTTGTCTTTAATTCAGCTTCTTCACCATTCATAGGTTTAATCATTGATCTTTATTACCTTACGGTCATACCATACACGGGGTGTAGGTTCTACCCGTTTAATATTCGCATACACTTAACCTTTACGTCGGTTCAAGTGTTCAATGCTTACATTTCATTCTAACATTCTCATCCGACTCACATTTGGCTTTGATTAATCTTCTTACCGTTCTCTACGACTTTCTAGATACCAAACGTATCTTACTTACTACCTTCGTCAACGTCTATG
Organism: Panax quinquefolius; assembly: GCA_020205615.1. NCBI lineage: Eukaryota > Viridiplantae > Streptophyta > Magnoliopsida > Apiales > Araliaceae > Panax > Panax quinquefolius. The sequence continues at coordinate 104,855,963 of CM035156.1, forward strand.
TCTTACAACTAATGTATACTTAAAACGTTCGCCCGACGTGAATATAATTCACGAGGATCGTTTACGTATTCAATGTTTACTTGTTCATCCCTTAATCTCTCATTACCATGTCATAACATCGAAATGTTATTCATTACCCTAGTCAATCAACGTTTAAGGAATCACAATCAAAGCAATCCCTCACGTTCGATTATTGCGACTACGGTCCCCAGATATTTATCCCGTAACCCGCGTCTACATTCTTTGTCTTTTAATCTCATTTAATCTTTTTGTTCAACCTTTATCAAATGTTTAATACACTTGATTAAGTGGTACATTAGTTTAATTACATGTTCATATTTCTTTCTTGTACATCCCCTAGTAATTGAGCAGTAAAAATCTCATTTCTGGGCATTGCCATGCATCGGCGCTGCGGCGTCGTGCCCTTCCCTTTCTTTTGCGCTGCGGAGCCACTTAGTAGTAGCTAATGGCCGAGCTTCAGCTTTGACTACCAAGCACCCCCAAGGCATGACTCATTTCTGACGCCAAGCATGAAACCTAGAAAAATTTTCTAAGTCTTTAACAAGCTTGAGACGCTGACTTTGAAATCTCATATCTTATTCGTTATAACTCGGAACGAGATCGTTCCAAAGCCTTTTTCTTCCTTATCTTACGTACTTCGATTATCCTCAGACAAAACTTGGTTCTCAATCCGTTAATATGCCATTCAATTGGCTTAATCTTCGTTCTTTATTCGTTTTACGTTATTAACGTTCTTCGTTCGTTCGTCCGTAATTCGGTCATCCGAACTCGGAATTCGTTCGTTCTTGAGTCCACGAGTCACATTTTATATGTTCTCTTACATTCTTATGAAACCATATATGTTCGGGTTTATTTACTAACTTTCTAATTCTCGTTCTTCTTTTATGAAATTTTTGCTATAACTTCGTTATAGCTCAGTTTTAATCCGTTCTTCATGAACGTTTCTAACGTTCCTAACCAAGCAATAAGTAACTAACTTATACGTGATGGTTTTAAACTTATCCATCAATAACAATTATCCTACAATGGTTTTAAATTTGTCCATCAATAACGTTCTTCGCGTGTTCTTCCTTTTTAATCGATATTTTGGATTACGATTTTACTTTTTCTTGGAATTTGATGTTATAGAACATCATTCCTTACTTATTTGACCTACTCATTCATAATATTCATTCGAATCGCTCAATATCCTTACGAATCTTACACTTCCTTAAGAAATTTATAAACTAAATTTCTTATTTCTTATTTCTTCATTTTCTTATGATTTCAACCATATGAAACAATTTCTAACATCTTTTACTTCCTATTCTCGTTCAGTTATGTTTTTAACATATAAAGCTTAAAGAAAATTTATAGAAGACTAGGTTTTGGGTTACCTTTCTTCTTCAATCTTCTTCCGTCGGACAAAGCATGCACTCGGGTAAGCTTTTCCTCTTCCTTTTCCTCTATTCTCCCATCCGAACCCTCTCTCTCTCTCTCTCTCTCTCAAAGTTGTAGGATTTTTCAAAATCCCAAAACAATGAAGTTAGATTCATATTTATAGATTTTCAAGGCTAGGGGTATTTTGTTCATTTCACTAAACCGCCTTACTATTCATGGCTTAGCCACCAAGTTTACTTGGCCTCCACACTTACTTAGCCATTAAGTCTACTTAACTCCTAAGTTTACTTAACTCTTAAGTTTACTTACTCATTAAGTAACTTGTCCTTACTATTCCACCTCCTTACTATTCACGTAGCTTCCCTTGGAAGCTTCGTGGTTCCATCTTTCGGGTTTCGTCCAACAGTATTAAAAACTGCGATTCTCGGAATTTAAATATTTTTGGATATTTCATCTTTCCTTTACCGATTAACTTTTACGTATTCTTCGATTTCCGAAAAACTGAAAAACACTTTTTGGTGTCAAGTGTTTTCCTTCACGTTTTCCCCCAACGTAGTTAAACGAGTGAAAAGTACATAACAGTACTTTTCGTCGTTTTTATTTTATCCATTTTCTGTACGGTTTTTGAGAAAAACTTTTATCGGCTTACTTAACTTTTCACGATATATTATCGCCAAATCTTTCGACGGAATGTCTTTTTGACATATCGAACTCTCTGAAAGGCTTAGGTTATTCAAACCCTAACCCTTAGGGTTTCGTTGGGAGAATAGTGCCTATTTCGTCTTTTTCCCTGAAAATATTTTTTTCCCGGAAAAATTTTATTTTTGTCTTGAAAATTCTTACTCGTTCAGTCTAGCTCGTAGAATCCTCCAGATTAATAATCATTCTAGGTTATAGAACGATCAATAAACACATAGCACAGAATAGTATTAATAAAATTAATTTTATTAATAACTAATTCTTTAAATCATAAATTATAGACACTCCGATTTTCTGGGTTGTCACAGAACCCATCTCATGCTTTAAGAATTTTATTCACTAAATTCTTATTTTCATATTTTCTTAAAATTCGAGTTCTTACATCCTCACCCCCTTATAAGGATTCCGTCCTCGAAATTACCGAAACATCCTCAACTCGATGCTATTTCGAATATTACATATTCTTTTGAATAATTTTATCCATTCTCTTTTTGGAAGTTTCATTATAACTTGCTCACTTGCATTCTACCACATTCTCCTTTCTAAGGAACATTCTACTCACTACATTCATCACACAGAAGATTAAGAGTCTTCCACGATTTTTCAATAATCGGGAAGTAGTATGAATAACTCAGATTCCAATTTATGTTGAGGGTTCACAAGATCGTGAACTAGTGCTTCAACACAATCCTTCACACTGCAAACTAGAGTGTTTATCTATCACGAAGACTAAAAACACCCTCCACGCATACACTAGGTGGCCAACCTATTGTACCACTACGTTGGGCCACAACGTAGTGTTTTGTAACGATTACATGCGTTACGCTCGGAACCATTATCCCCGAAATCATGTCCCCTTATAGGGTTGTTCACCTCAGCTTTTCAACATCTGAATCCTCACCATAGTAATCTGGTTTGGCATAAATACTCAAGAACGATTGAATTTCATAAATATTTTTCAACAGTCGTCTAGCCGAATCAAATAACTTAGACTTTTATCAACAATTCGGACATCAATAGAAATAATTTAGCCAACTTAATTGACCTTCTTTATAACTTAAAAGAAAACCAAAATTCTTTTATGACGTTATGATACCATACAAGATTAGTAGTACGTCGAGGATTCGGCCATTATATGACTTTGTCATATTACATCATACCATAGTGGGCTGACGATCTTTCAATCACAACCAACACTAGGTTCAACTGCATTGATGACTCCATCGTTTACCATTTTTACACCATATCAAATGATACACAATGTTAGAAATACATTTTGGAAATTTTCAAATCATTTTTGTCTTAGCCGAAATAATTAGCATAGACATATGGATAACAGTATTAATTTTAAAACATCATTGGTTCAATCACATGATCCAATGTTTTTCAATAAAATAGAAGTGCAAACATTAGCACAAAGTCAATAAATTTTGAAAATCTAGCAGAGCTAGATGATTTAGAAAATTCATGTTTCTCCATCAACTTTACTCCATTGCCTCATTCTACCGATCTTCAACACCATCAATGCTTACTATACAAAAATTTCTAACTTCATAACATACATATACACAATATAGTTCATCAAACTTACCATACTTTGGAAATCTAGGAACTTGCCATAATCATATGAGTTTAAGAACTTACCCTAGTTAGACCACAAACGTCCATTTGCTGAGGGGTTCAAAAACATTTCATATAATTATGAGTCACGAACGTACCATAAGTATAAGTTTTAAGAACTCACAACTTAACCTTATATTTTCTAACTATAACCTATTTATCTGTTATACACATGAGAAAAGAATCACCTTCTCAACAGGTATATAGAAAATAGCGCGACATAAACATTTCAATGATTATCAGTGCCAGAAACTAAGTGGTTTTTACACCAAGTACAATTCCCAGCCCATAACAAGGAATCATACAACTCAGCTGCCGACATGGGTCCTCAATTGAAATTTCACCTGACACTATCTCATTCTTAACTTGCTCTTTGCTCGATACGAATTCTTCGTATCTCATCATATACAACTCATCATGAGTTTATATCGTACCATTTCACAGTACATTCTCTTATAGCATCAAGCTATACACACTTAGTCGTTACAGATAATTTATCACTTCATAGCTCATTCCAATCATGCCGTGATCATCAATTTACCTTAGGGTTATTTCCCTATTATCAACAAAACTCCACTCGAGTTCATTCTCATTATCTTTTTCATATTTATCTTATAGACATTACCTTAACATTTTTATTACGGGAGTTAGGAAACTCCTGAATTCTCATTCTCTTGGACACTTCAAGATTCTTCTTTGAATCTTCACATATATATATTTTAATATTTATCTTTCTCTCCCTCTCAGGTTATAGCCTAAGGTACACTTACCTAAGTTTATAACCTACAACTTTGATACCAACCTGTGACGCCTCCAAATCCGAGTCCCTTCGAACCTCAGATTCGGTCCTCCACGATACTACTATTGTCAAACTATTTATATCCTTTATTCATAACTTAATGAATATCACTTTACTTATTACAATTTAGAATATAAATTCTTTTCATTTCCAGGATCTATGTAATGACCCCAAACTTTTATAAGTTTCTAATCTTGGTCATTTTCCATTCCTGTTTTACATCATATTCGATGTTATACAAATATGCGAAATAATTTAAACTTTTTCAATCTCCTTTGAAAAATAAATCTTTTATTGATATCTTAACTCGAATCAATTACAATTCCCTGAATCAAATTATGTTATGATTCATTCTATTCAAATAACGTATAAATTTTTACATCTTGATTCAAATTTCTCTATGTATCACATAATACAACTTAACATGTATTACACATCGTAAACTACTATCATGTACATCTCCTAGAACCTAAACATGGTTCAAGAACATATATTTAAATAAATAAATCAATCTCCTTCGATACTATTGATCTTTATCAATCAAGTAGCACGTAATCTTTACCGTGTGTCCTTAACCTGTTAAAGTGGTTATTTGCAAGGGTGAGCTCAACAGGCCAGCAATTCTAACAGTTTTCATGCAGCACATAGCATATAATAGCATATTCATTTCATGCATTCATAATAGATTAATATTTACTACGCATATTACTCCTCATATAACATGCATATAAGTTTATACCACAAGCATATCATCAAAGATCACTTTCACATTTCATACATATCTCATATGTATTTCATATATATACATCCACATTTACATAGCATAATATAGATCAACTAACAGTTATCAAATTTATATATCAAATAGGAACTGAAAGACTTGCCTGATTCGTAGTTTATCAACTATGACTTAACTGTTTAAAGCTTATCTGCACTTCGTGTATTCCTACACAGTTATATAATCATGGATTTATATCGATTAGTTACATATTCATACATTCTCAATGTAATAATAATGTTACATTGTTTCCTAACTAGGTTCGTAAAACCTACACTTCACTTTCTCATCATACTCTTAGAATAGCTAGGTATGTATAGTATACCTTAGTCACCGGTACATGACATCAACATTCATATACATCTACCACACACTTGACTCGCTATGTGTTCGACACATTTAAAACTCATATAGTTAAGTTCAACCGTACACATAAACGTCTAACTTAGTTGTAACTTTATACAACATTACCTATATAGACAAATTAGATTGCAAGACCTCACAAATTCAAACAACGTATCATTGCTTTCTATCTTGAAAACATTCCTTTGGACTTTAACATTTTGAAAGTCTTAATTAACATTCATCCTTATCACATAGCTTGTTTCTTAACACATTACATACCATACTGATCATATATAGTATTTATACAAGCATGCTTCAAAAATCAGATCAAAACTAGAACCTATTCTAGATCATGAGAATGGGCAGCTACTACGCCCGTGTCTGAGAGCTTAAGGATCTGGCCTTGTTCTGTTTGTCCCCCAGCCGAACTAAAATTGAGCTTTTCACTCCTTGTTTCAGTCCAAACTTTAACACTCTTAGACACTTACACTTCTCATGCATACACACAAAAGGTCTTTATATACTTGTATGACCACTTCAAGATCAACCTTATATGTTAGGAACTTTAGTTTAGGATTTTCACGAAATCAAAACAAAATAGCGTCATAAAATCACTAGGTGTACTAATTAGCCTTATGATCACATAAAGAGGGCACATAATCTGAACTACACATGCTCATTCATATTCATATCTTTTACACGTAGCTAGCATTGTTTAACACTTTAAAACATACTTTAACCTCATGCTTGGTTTACTTCCATTATGTTTTACATTTGAAACTTATGTTTAGAGACATAATGAAACATAACATGGCATCTCAAGACTTTAAAATCTAAATACTCATATGTAATATCACTTATGTTTGAAAACATGCTCGGGGTTGCCTTTGAAATCGTTTTATCATAAATGATGCAATATAACACATATAAATCATATCTAGGGATTTTATAGGAATAACATGTCATATTAATCCTTTAGAATCTAGATATCCATGTGATGCAACTAGATTTTGAAAATATGTTAAAGTTTGCGTTTGAAACCATTTTATACTTGAACTACGCAATCTAACACATACAAGACAACTTCAAAGCTCTAAACATATGTAGTCAAGTCATGTTAACATGCTTGCAAGATCAAAAAATATAGCAAGTAGCGTTTATGCACCTTAGTTCTTTTGTTCCATGTTTTCTTAAAAAACATCTTTCACACAAGGTCTAACGAGTTTGATTATGCCAATGGAACCATGTACACTATAGCATGCTCATTTAGTGTAAAATCAGTTATGTCTATAGGCCACTAAGCTCAAAATTTGTAGAACATGAATTCAACAAAGTTTGTTTTTCCAAAACATGAAGTTCTTGTTAAAGACCTTCTACTAATTTATGATAGACACTTCCTAACTTATAAGGAACCCTTATAACATGAGTTATAATTCTTTTGTCGGTGTAAGAAAGTTATAAAACCAAATTAGCAACCACCTAGCATAACAGAACTCAAGAACTTATTCTGGGGTATGGTGCAGCTACGCTGCACCCTAGTATAAACAGGGTGCAGCTGCGCCACGCCAAAATCAGAAGCAATAACAAACTATGTTTTGCAAAGTCTTACACCACATTGATTCCTTTCCATTTAAACTGATACCAACCATCATTAAAGAGTTCCTACATGTAAGTAAACTTCTTAAATACATTATAACATGTTAATTCATCATGCTTGACATAACGATTCAAGAAATTTCAAGAACTAAGCAAGACCCATTTCAAGAACATAATTGGAAATTATACCTTCTTGAGTTTGAATTGGACTTCCTAAACTCTGAGTATACTTCTATAGTAGTTCAACAACTTTTAACTCTCCAATTAGACTATCAAGCAACTTCTATCAACACCAAAAACTGAATTTATATCTTGTATTTATAGAAGAAGCATGTACTAGACATTGGCATTACACCAATTTTGAGTCCATGGTGTAATGGAAGAGAACAACGGTTATTAAGGAGTAGTTTAACAACTCCTTACCATCCACATTGCTAGCAAATGAACACCTATGATATAGCCACTTGAAGAATACGTAAAGAGAGTTTAGGACACTGTTCATTGTACTTGGTGAGACTCAATTTGGGACAAGAGCAATGAACTTAGCTACTTGTTATTCTAAGGCTGGGTTTGGTTCTTTAAATTCCCAAAATGTAATATTAAGGTACAATTGTTACCATATTAGGAATTTAAAGATAAGTTTTATACTCACATCATATAATCCAAGTACATTAGTTTATTCAAATTAATATTTTAAATGGGCTAATTATAAAATAGTTGGATATTCTCAATCCATCATTTTCCATAAAAGTTATCATCTCAAATACACTCAATTATTATAATGATAATTAATATCAATTATTTATTAACTCACCATCTATTTTCTTTTAATACTTCTCATTAAATTTCCCTTTGATTTAACTTGCCCAATTATGCCACACAAGACCTATATATGTGAACTTAGTAATTAATACAATCTCACATAATAATATTATTCTTAACATTACATCTTGAAAATGGTCATAATGTAATATCATTACATTATAGGTTCTCATAGCTTATGTGACGCCCCCAAAATAGGTCAAATCCATCCAACCTATTCTGAGTCGCCAAATACATGGTACATAAAATAACTACAACTTTATTACTACAATTGTTGTGCAAAATACAATAACACATATACTGTGAGTTTTAATACCAACTGTGACTCATGTCCCAACTATGGACAACACCTCACAGTGATAGCTTACATAAAGGTACAATCTAGAACTGTTTTAGAAATTAAAATCTTTGGGAAGTGCTCAAGGAAACCTTTGTACATAGGAGGCCATGAATCTAAGTTATGATAGATATCATATGTCCAGAGAATTATCTTTGGTTGATCCAATAGACCCCAAAGAAAAATAAGAAGGTTACTATCATGTTCCTTCCAATGGCGAGTCTTCTATTGACATATAACTATCTCCACCATCTGCGATTGAACATTATGTTTCAACCCAACTTCAAGATCATATAGGTAGTGCTCGTAGATATACTCAGCAAGTGGATGTGCACAACCCTTTCTTATGATAACATGAGATTGTATATCATTAGACATCTTGTATGATAGTGGCAAAACACCCTTCCAAAGTTGGGTTCACCTCACCCTATTGTTGTTAACCAAAATCAATTATTAAGTGACGTATAATATACGACACACACATCTCAGGTCCTCAATACAATTATATATTTTATGTCATGCCGTTTTATAATGTGTTGAGAAACTTTAATAGTCTCGGACCACCACATTATTCCCCTGTTATCCCAGCACGACCCAGCTACACTCCTATTACCTAAAAGGAATTGTGAAGCAAAAAGGGTGAGCACAACTAGCCCAATAAAGAATATCATAACTAAAGATAATGAAATTATCAATAGCCTTCATCAGTAATAATTCAGAGATTTAGAACATATGGTAGATGATAAAACTTTTCAACCATAGTTGCGGTAGAACGAAAGCGATCCATTAGAAGAGTCAAATAGACCATAAAGTCTATTATCTTTTCCATGTTAAAAGTCCACCAACAATGCTTTAACCCTGTAACATTAATCAATAGATCCTGTTCACAGTCATGTGAATGACTCATAATCATAATTATAGTTTTAATTTTCTCTTCTCATCCAAGACGAAGATATTTTTCATCACATGTCTTATCCTGAAACATCAAAGATCATGGTTATACCAATTCACAGTTCCTGTTCATAATCATACTAATAAGTTCATCTTTGCACTATAGGCCAAAGATATTTATTAACAGTTCATCTTTGCACTACATGCCAATGATATTCAGAAACAAGTCATCTTTGCACTACGAGCCAAAGATATTCAATAACAGGTCATCTTTGCACTACAGGCCAAAGATATTCAACAACAAGTCATCTTTGTACTACACGCCAAAGATATTCATCAACAATTCATCTTTGCACTACAGGCCAAAGATATTCATATCTCAAAGAAATATATAATCATTTTAGAAATTTATATAAACAACAATTATAACCATGTTGATCAATTCACCTTTGCACTTAAGCTAAAAATATTCAATTGTAAATTCAATGGTCATGATCATACCAGTCAACCATTCATCTTTGCACTACTGACCAAAGAGAACCCATAGTCACGATCACACCAATAATCTACCCATCTTTACACTTAAGTCAAAGAGAAATTTCATCACCAGAATTATAAAAATGTTATATATTATAATAAAAATAATATAATCAACATATAGATTTAATCTCAAGAGTAAGATTCATAAATCAATGATTTCATAACACCTTAATCCAAATGTTATAAATCACTTAATAATCTCATAATCTAATATTATTAATATTACCATAATATTTTAATCATTTCTTAAACTTATAAATAATTTATTTTAATTGTTTATACTTTACTAATTAATGCATTTAATCATCCTAAAATGCCAAACTCATAAAATTTCATCATCAATAACCAAAACCCTCATAAAAAATCTGCATATACCTTATATAGGATTCCCAAGTCATAAAATCCTATTTTTCAATTTTGTTACTTCACATAACATATTTAATTTATTTACTCATAACTAGCCCATTTTCATGAAAAACACCAAATCAGTTCCAAAAATATTTCTTTTCTGGGATTTAGCATAATATAGTCCCATATTGAACATATATTTTTCTCAAAATTTTTAAAATTAATTTACTATTTTTCACATGGCCAAAACTGCCGAATATTTAGACATTTATCGTAAATTGTACTTTTGTCAAAAAATTCCAAAATTTACAGAATATACTGATGTTATATAGATGTACTCCTAATAAAAATTTCACCAATTTTGGAGTTAACCACAAGGAGTTATAAGGGTTTACTTTTAAAATAGTCTTTTCTCATAAAATCCATAACTCCTAATCTATACATCCAAAAATCGTCATTTTTGGAAATAATCAAGGAAACTCATCAAATTATCATTTCAAAATTTTCCAAAATTTTTGAAAGTCAGAAAAATTACGAAACATGATAAACATAATAATCCTTAAAATCCCTTACCTCAAAAGAGCAGTACTTCTGATCGGAACATCGGAAGTAAAGTCAAAAGAAACTTGCACCGAATAACAACTCTCCAAGTATCTAAATACTCACAAAAATATGCTCGACAATATAAAGAGAAAGAACAGTTGTTTCTGGTGTGATTTTCAATTCTAACTTAAGCGCATATTTATAGAAAAATGCTAGAACGCCAAAGGAGACTAAATTAATAAAATATATTATTATTTTCTCCCTTCTCCTATGCAGCCATATTTGAGAAATCAGCAGCCACCACACTTGAAAATTAATTCTAGCACATGTTTACTACACCAACCAAAAAGTGGGTCCCACCCAATTTTAATAAAAATTATTTTATTTTTCAAAACTTCAATAATTCATAGAAAATAGCCCGTTTATCAGAAAAATACGAATATTATGTCCATTCCACACGAAATCGAATTCTCTACAACTTTGTAGCTTTAGGTTTTTCCAAATTCCAAACCAAAAATATCCGAAATCCATAAACGGACGATTTTCAACACCTTTTAAAATTCATAACAAATCATATGTTAATTTTCAACGGTTCAAAATTTGTGGACATATACTCAACTCATATATGTATAACATATCCAAAAATCACAACGATCCAACGGTCGGATTAAAATTATAACTCACACAATAGAGCTTTAAGAACACCGATTTGATCTTTTAATACCTACAATTCGACAAAATGCTGATAAAACACCTCAACATTAATTCCTTCATTTATAACCACATAAATAAATCCATCATTTATATCCACATAAAATAAATATTTCCTTATCATATAAATTAATAATTAATTATTCACAAATAATATTACGAGAATCACAATTATAATGACCAGGCGGTTCCCGGAAAGGGGCTTTCAATAGGGATTTCTCTCTTCTTTGGCCTTAGCAATTAGGTGACCAAACCTCTCCTTGAGGCAATTTTCTAGACATTGCCAATAATGTTATCTAATAATATTATTCAAATAATATGAATTATTGATCTGATAATGGAAAATACTCTGCAGTGACAATTATTGAAACAACAATAATATAAAATATCAACGCAGCAATTATTGAATCAATAAAATAGAATATTGAACAGTAATTATTGTAACAATTATTGAGTAGTGCCTTCTTATGTAAGGATCAATAATTCAAAAATACTGTGCAATACCGTGTACTACTATGCAACCACGCATATTACTATATTTTTTAACCACCGGGTATTCCAACAGTGTTAAAGGTAACAACTACGTCGTTATTTATAAAAACTCAAACTTGTCGTTTTCTTCATCCGATAGTTATTCTGTTATGGGCCCACAAATGACTGCGTCGTCGTACGAATATTCCCCGACAATAAGAATATTCAACGACCAAACGAATATTCCCCAACAGAAATGAGTATTTTATAACCACTTACGTATTTTGAAAATTTCACATATATCACCCTTAACTTTAAACTTTTATCAATTTAATCATTTACTGAATAATAATTATAAGAAAAATTGAATACATTTATTTCATAAAATCAGGGGTCTTACAGCTTATATACTAGCACTAATTTAATGGGCTTTATTCATAACCAATCTATTACCCTCGTATGGTCATTACACAAGGGGCAAAGAAGAGTCGGTGGCTAAGTCCCACCAACTACTACTATTAATTGTATCCTATGTGACACCCCCAAATCCAAGTACTCCATTCCCACATAATTTGGTGTTCACTATCCAAAACATTACATCTAACTACCCATAATCAAAGGATAAAGACGTAATTCAAATAACTTAAACAATCATCTTTCCCATTAGAGCGGTTGCATCACAATCTCAAAATAAATCCCAGGTAATCTAACCTTAAAATTATTACATCAGTTTGCGGAATACATCATATATTAAAACAAGTCTTTAACATAATTCATTAAAATAAAATTCCCATATGTCTTCAACATTTGGACATCTTGCCCTTTCCTTTGCTAGTAGATGGCTGATCGACTTTCTTAACTTTAGCTGCAGTGTTAAATGCAAGAGTGAGCAAACAATTGCTCACTGATATAGGAAGTAGTAATAATAACAACATGAGAATGAACAACGAATGCTAGCAACAATGAACTTGTTCTGTGAATTATGAATAGAACACAAGTTCGAAATCAATGTTTGAGGGTCTTAAGACCACGAACTATGTCTCCGGTATATAGGTATTATTACCTTAACCTTAACAGTGATTTAGACTATACAAACCCTTCTTAACGTACTTAGGGGGATCAGCCCTTTGTACCATGTATTGTGCACAAAAATCTAAATGTTACACGTAAAAAAATCCCCTATATTAGGGTTGTTCATCTCAGTTTGAATTTAGAATTTCCACACTAAAGAAAGTTTAGTTTGGAACTAGCTTATCAGTGTCTCTAGAATTTTAGAACACTATTCAACTTCCGTCAATAAAGGTTTAATACGAGAATGTATAACTGAACAAGGCTATTAAAGTCAAAGATCGGATATCAAAAATATATATAACTGAATAACATGATATACATGCAAAGTGCTATATTCAAAGGAGTTTAGAACAATCTTATACGAATCAATGTATTAGAACAATATATGCTTCGAATGATAATAAGGAAAGTAATGCTCGCTCGATGTAATGAATTACATTACAAGAGCTTGCACAAACATACTCAAGATAAATTAGGCTTGTTAAACCTTACAAGAATTTTAGGAACTTGTACAATAATGATTTAGGAATGAGAACATGCATTCAATATGAAAGAATGAAGCTAGAAATCTTGCTCAATGTAAAGAGTTAAGGTTTAGGAACTTTCCTTGTTTGTAAGCTACACAATTATAAAATAATCTCCAATTACCCTACACATATCATTACAATCGCAACAACAATTAGTTGTATGAATATTAACACTATGGGTATTAAACCATCATTTAGGTCATAACCCTAACCTAGCACCTAACCATTTAGGTTAACATACTTAACGAATCTGAAATCGCATTACGAGCCAACATAACTTACTCGTTCATTTCTAACTTTCGAAAACATCACTTTTAGTTTAGTTACATAACTCAATTAACAATCACCTAAAACTCTTTTACACTTTGTATTACAACACCTTACAATATGTTATTGTAGTCCACTTTATGTTTTAATATCCTTTACATACATGCTAAACTAACCCATGTCAAATTCGCACGACTGCGCATTAAGCGAGACTTCACATGTCTGTATCGGCTATTCTTGCTACCGCACCGATGTCTACATCGCTAATCAGCGCCCATGAAGATGCAACCACCACCATTTATATGTAGGCGCTCCACGCGACGTAAAGTGCATGCTTACCGATGCCTCGAGTTCGCTTTTTGCGAAGCTCAAAATAGACTACTGCTTTGGCCAAAATCCCAAATTCTGAAAAAATCTCCCAAATTCAACATCTAACACTTTGTCATATTATAGTTATACATGCTAAACACCATTCTATATACAAGAACATTACATGAACATCATTTTGAAGAATCAAAACTATATTTTTTTTCCAAATTTCATCATTTTTACACTTTTAACGAATTCGATCATCACAAATTCGTTTCTTAATCATTTTACACGATTCAAACTACATTGTTTTCATTTCTTAACATAGTATCGCAATCCAACTAAAATTCGTAGATTACAACTCATATAAGGCATGAAATTTGGTACTTTCTAAGGCTATTTTCAAATATGAACACTAATATTCATTTTCTTTCTACACACGAAATTCTCACGAATTTGACCAACAAGTATCAATCATATATGATAATTATCAGATTTTTCAAAACTCTATGCACATATATCTATCACAACTCATGTGATTTCCAAATCTTTCCAAGAAGATATATATACATATAATACCAAACCAAAAATAAAAATAGGAATAGAGTATACCTTTAATCCTTGATTATATGTTAGCAAAAGTGTAGCAATCCTCCCTTCCTCTTGAAACCTCAGAGAAATCTCTCTTCAAAGCCACTGAACTTCCCTCACACTCTGTGTTACCTCTTAGCTTAGGATACAATACACAATAAACTGTGAACTAGCCTTAGGAAAAAAAATAAGACGCGTAGGAATTATAAACTGACTTCCACTAACGTCTGGTAAAAACCCAACAGGTTTGCGTCAGTTGAATAAGCCCAAGGCCACAAGGCCTTGTTTGGCTAAACACATAAACCCCCAACTAGATTATTTAAATAATATTTATACAATATAGTTTCCAAATGTCATACTTTTAATTTAATTAATTCAAATAACTTATAATAACAATAATTAATAATAATTATAATCTCATTATAATTATACTTATAATTAATAAATAATTATATATCTAATTTAATTAATAAATTAGGAACATCACTTTATTTAATTTATTTATTTAGTATTAAATTAAATAATTTATTTATCTTAATTATTTTCTTACATATTAAGCGATTGATTTAATTTAATTATTTCCTTAAATTAAATCCTTCAAATAAAATTATCAATACTCAATTTAATTAACATTAATCAATTTAGTTACTAAATTAATTCACCACAATTCATCAATTATTTATTTATCTTAATAAATAAATTATTAAAAATATTTATTTAATTCAATAAATATTTAAATTAAATTACAAATTTCTCGATCGTTACATCCTTCCCTCCTTAAAAGGATTCTGTCCCCAGAATTACAACTCGAAAAATTTATTCATTACATTCTTCCCTCCTTAACAAGATTCTGTCCCCATAATCGCTATACAAGATCAAGTAAACAACTGAGGATAATTCTTCATCATAACGTTTTCAAGCTCCCACGTAGCTTCTTCAGCATTGTGGTTTCTCCATATTACCTTAACAGAAGGTATCACCTTATTCCTCAGTACTTGATCTTTTCTGTCAACAATTTGAACACGGACTTCTTCATATGACAAATTTTTCTCAAACTGTAAGGGCTCATATTCTATAACATGATAATAATCAGGCTTATATGGCCTCAATACTGATACATGGAAAATATTATGACTATGCTCCAACTCCGGAGGTAAAGCTACCTCGTATGACACTTCGCCAACTCGTCGAAGCACTTTAAAAGGTCCTATAAATCTAGGGCTTATTTTCCCCTTCTTGCCAAACTGAATTTTCCCCTTCCAGGGAGACACTTTTAAGAAAACATAACTACCGACATCGAATTCCCAATTTTGTCGATGCTGATCGGCATATTTCTTCTATCAATCTTGTGCGGCTATTAATCTCGCTCGAATCACTTTGATGACCTCGGCAGTCTGTTGTACCAATTCTGGACCCAATAGCTAACGTTCACCAACCTCGTCCCAACATAACAGAATTCTACATTTCCTGCCGTATAACGCTTTGTAAGGCGGCATGCCAATACTCGTGTGATAACTATTATTATAAGTAAATTCCACCAATGGTAGATGGTCATCCTAATTTCCCTTGAAATCCATAATACAAGCTCTGAGCATATCTTCTAGTGTTTGGATATTTCTCTCACTCTGTCCGTCGATTTGAGGATGGTACATTGTGCTCATTCTCAGTTGTGTCCCTAATCACTCTTATAGTCGTTTCCAGAAATTAGATGTGAAACGTGGATCTCTGTCTGATACAATGGATACAGGTACACCGTGTCTTAACATAATTTCCTTCGTGTACAGTTTTGCTAACCGATCTAGGGTAAATCGAATCTTGATTGGCAAAAAGTGTGCCGACTTCGTTAGTCGATCGACAATCACTCAGATGGCATCGTATCCTTATTGGGTCGTTAGAAGACCTACCAAAAAATCCATTGTGATATGCTCCCATTTCCATTCTGGTATCTTCAGTGGTTGTAATAATCCGCTTGGCATTTGATGTTTAGCTTTGACTTTTTGACACGTTAAACATTTTGCTACACATTCAGCCATATCCCTCTTCATATTTAGCCACCAAAAATGATGTCTAAGATCTTGGTACATCTTTGTACTCCCAGGGTGAATCGAATATTTTGAATTGAAAGCTTTACTTAGAATTTCTTCTTTAACCTCTGGTACTGGTTGAACCCAAATTCTCCCTTCGAATCGAAGTAACCCTTCCGAATCGACTTTGAATTTGTTGCCATCACCTATAGATATCCTCTGTTATATCTTTTCGCAGTCTTCATCCTGAAGTTGTGCATTTTTCACCTTATCTACCAAAGTTGAATCGTTTCCCATCTGGAACAACTTTTCATCGAATTCTGTCGGATTTTTAATTTCTAACTCCATCTTAGCCATTTCCGACACTAGCTTCTCCTGATCAGTTAACAACATTAACTTCTCCCGTCCATTCCTACTTAAGGCATCAGCAACAACATTCGCTTTTCTGGGATGATAGAAAATCTCACAATCATAATCTTTAATCACTTCCAACCATCTTCTTTGTCGCATGTTCAAGTCTTTTTGTGTAAAGAGATACTTCAGACTTTTATGGTCGGTATATATCTCACACCTTTCTCCATAAAGATAATGTCTCCAAATTTTTAGGGCAAACACCACCGCTGCCAACTCTAAGTCATAAGTCGGATACCCCTTCTCGTAATCTTTCAACTTTCGTGATGCATACGCAATAACTCTGCCATTTTGCATAAGTACACAGCCTAGTCCTTTATGCGATGCATCACTATACAGCACAAAATTTCCTGTATCATCAGGTAACGACAACACAGGTGCTTAACTCAACCTCTTTTTCAATTCTCGAAAACTTTCCTCACACTTCTCTGTCCAAACAAACTTAACCGCTTTTCTAGTTAAATTCGTCAATAGAGTTGCGATCTTGGAAAAATCTTGAATAAAACGCCTGTTAGAACTTGTCAATCCTAAGAAATTCCTTACTTCTAAAGGTGTCTTCAGCTGATCCCAGTTTATTACAGCTTCAACCTTTGATGGATCTACCGAAATTTCGTCCTTATCAATAATGTGTCCGAGAAACTGTACACGCTCCAACCAAAATTCACATTTTGAGAACTTAGCTTATAACTTTTCTTTTCTCAACGTCTCCAACGTCAATCTCAAATGTTCCACATGCTCCTCCTTGGTTTTGGAATATACCAATATATCATCAATAAACACCACCATAAATTTGTCTAAGAATGGTTTAAACACCCTGTTCATCAAGTCCATGAACGCTGCAGGTGCATTAGTTAATCCAAAAGATATAACCAAAAACTTGTAAGGACCATATCGAGTCCTGAACGCTGTTTTTGGTATATCCTTCGGCCTCACCTTCAACTGATGATAACCACTTCTCAAGTCTATCTTCGAGAAATATCTCACTCCCTTCAACTGATCGAACAGATCATCGATTCTAGGTTACGGATACTTATTTTTAATCGTGACCATATTCAATTCTCTGTAATCAATGCAGAGCCGCATCTATCCGTCTTTCTTCTTAACAAACAACACCGGTGCTCCTCATGGCGAAACACTCAGCTGAATATATTTCTTATCGAGCAATTCTTGCAATTGCACCATCAACTTCTTCATCTCTACCGGGGCCATTCTGTATGGTGCCTTAGATATCGGGGTCGTTCTTGGTAGTAAGTCAATCACGAACTCGATTTGTCGATCAGGTGGAAGACTCGGCAAATCTTCTAGAAATACGTCAGCAACATCTCCTATGATCGGTATATCTTCTAACTTTGCACTCTTCTTCTGCGTATCAACTATGTAGGCCAAATATCCTACACATCCTTGTCTCAATAACTTCTTGGCTTGCATCACTGTCAGACAACTTGCTTGTCGAGGTCACTTGCTATGAAAGAACACAACCTTTGACGGAGTCATAAGGTTAACACACTTCCTTTGGCAATCAATTACTGCTCCATAATTGAATAACCAATCCATTCCCAGTATAACATCAAACTCACCAAGTCTAATCGGTATCAAATCTACCATCATCTCGTGACCTTTTATAACCACCCTACAATTCCTATATATGTATTTGACAGGAATCACTTCCTTATTCGCAATCTCTATACTTAAGGGAAATTCTAATTCTTCCCTAGGCAAATCTAAGTTCTGAGAAAATTTATCGGATATAAATGAACAAGTAGCACCCGAATCAAATAGTACGTAAGCATTAATACCATTAATCAGAATGATACCTGACACCACATTCTTAGACTGTACAACATCCTGCACGATCATATTGAAAGTCCTCGCAGTAGGTCAGCTTGGCTGTGCTAATCCAGAGATAGTCAATGCACCACCACCGTTATTGTTTCCTTTTCCACCACTTTCACTTCCCGCTAGCTTCTTAGGGCAATCACGAGCCATGTGATCTTTTGAACCGCAGGTAAAACATGCTCCTTTCTTCAGACTAAAATAGTTCGGTGCAATGTGTCCCTCTTGACCATAGTTGAAACACACCCTCTTTCCCTTCAAACATACCCCAGTATGGTTCTTCCCGCACGTTGCACAAGCTTCAAACTTTTTCTTCTGCTGATTTCCTTGTTGTCCTCTCACAGTCGAATTCTCGCTCCATTTATTCTTTTGATTGTTACTTCCAACATTATTACCACCAGCCTTATTCTCATTCTCATTCTTTTTCTTCTTCTGTTCTTGGTTGTACTTGGTCAATGAATCGCTTCCACCTTCTACGATAATTGCCTTTTCCAGCACACCCGCAAATATGTTCAGCTGAAACATTGAAACCTTGCTATACAGCCAGGGTTTCAATCCTTGTTCAAACCTTCTCGCTTTACGCTCGTCGGTATTGACTTGTTAAGTGGCAAACCTTGCCAACTCATTAAACTTCGCAACATATTCTGGCACCGTCATTGTTCCTTGCTTCAGCTCCAGAAATTGTACTTCCAACTGATTTCGAGAACTCACTGGAAAGTACATTTCAAAGAACATTTCCTTAAATCTATCCCATGCTATCACTCCTTGTCCTCCACGAACCTTATTTGCCTACCACCAGTAGCTAGCTTCAGACTTCAACATGAACGTTGCGAACGCGGTCTTCTGATCCTCGTTAACTCTAGCAACGTCGAACACCTTCTCCATTTCCATGATTCAGGTTTGAGCTTCAACTGGATTCATAGACCCTTGAAACTCTAGCGGTCCAACCGCTTTGAACTCTTTAAAGGTTGTGACTTGAGCTTGTGGTTAATTCGCAAGTGCACCCGTCAACAGAGCTACCAACTGCTGAACCGGATTAGCGTTGGTCTCGTTGTTATTATTGGTAGACCCCTCAGGAGGTGCTTGTTGACGTGGTTGTCTTCTTCTAGGAGGCATCTTCTGTTAAGATATATGCCTATTAGTTCATTACTCAACTTCTTGGGTGTTTGAAGTTTAACTTAAACATTCCAAGACTAAAGCTATATCACACAACATTTCAAATAAACTTTGATATTTTATTTATTCATAACGTTTTAAAACATATTAAAGATAGTATAATCACTATTAACATTCACTTTCCTGAACTAGACAAGTTCCAGGATTACATACTCATACTATCCCTTTATTTATCTCAAAATAAGGGATTCACAGTTTATTTATTCACATAATTAACTACACATTATTATTATTATTATTATTATCTCTATCTAGACATGTTAAGACGTCGTAAGGCTTCCCGATTCTCTTCATCCATGATACGATACGCCATTTTGCGATCCATCACGAACCACGATGAATTCTCGAACTGAGGTGGGTAATAATAGACTCGACCATAGGCCCTATCAATCGCCGAATTAAAAGCATAATCCATTTCCTTCATCTTGGCTTTCTTCACTTGGACCTTAGCCTCAGCACGGTCTGTACGTTGAGACGCCTTCATCCATGCATCCTCTGCTCTTACACGCTTAGCTGATTCCTCCTTGAAATCATCTTTCAATTTCTCCATGTCAGTCTTCATCTTCTCGTTTACCGCTAACAAGTCTTCATGCTGACCCTTGGTATGAATTAGATCCCACTCCGTGTTTCCAAGTTTTGAGTCAAGTTCCTGAATCTCTGCATCCTTCTGCTCCATTGAAGCATGATGCATCTCAACCATCCCCTTCAGCTCCTCAACTTCGTCCTGCAATTCTATGTTACAGTCGTACAGAGCATCATACATCTCTGCTGATATGGAGTTTGGTGGAAACTCCTAAGGATCCTCTTCCTCATCATCCTCCTCTATATCCTCAGAACTATCCTCCTCGGGATCAGTCACAGGCACATCCTCCTAGATCAACTGTTCCCGCACTACGTGAATATCCCGGGGTTCATCATCTCTAGGTACCTGAGGTATCACCTCTCTAGCTAGACTGGATCCTCCTTCGTTAGACATACTAACAACAAAATATTTTAAGTTTTACTTAACATTTCCGATACTCGCGAGCACATAAGTTATTAACACATAGCACATAATGTCCTTTATTATTTAGCTTCAATGGATACCTTAATCCATTCCTTAAAACTCGATAAGAGTTAAACACCTCTATATTTTCTATTTCCTCAAAGGTTACTTCCTAGGGTTTCCCCACCTAAGGTTCATAACCTAAGGCTTTGATACCAACCTGTGACACCCCTAAATCCAAGTACTCCATTCCCACATAATTTGGTGTTCACTATCCAAAACATTTCATCTAACTACCCATAATCTGTAATATCCTAGATTTTTCCATGTAATTAAACAATTTCAATAAACAAACTTATGTGAAATTCTTACGTGACAATTATTTTTATATGACAATTATTTATTTTTATTATATGTTATGTGATAAGATGCATATTAATGGTTGTAACGGTTAGGCCAATTATTTAAATTGGTTAAGGATGGAATTAATTCTAATTAATTTCGTGGGATGACTTACAAATATGAGTTTGAGTTTGGAGCGGAATTTAGAGACGCGGTCTGCGTATTTGAGTCCGAAACGTCGAAATTTGTCAGCACAGACTATAATCAAAAAAATATGTCACGGTTGACTTTTTGGTCAAAGTCACCGGTTGACTTTTTCGGAGAAAAAGTCAACTACGAAATTTTGAAGTTGAGTTTGACGAAACGGATAGTCCCATGACGTTCGGGACGTCGATTTTAGTAGGAATCGATATAAGTATCGAACACATTCGACTACGAAGGGCAAAACGGTCAAAATTATTATTTGATTAAAAGGTTAAATAATATTTTCATTTAACAAGATCAGCAGCTGGGGTACTTGGTGACCATCAAATTGGGACAAGAGAGGAGCATACGTATATTGCATGATAGCCAAGAAGGGAGTATTTCATTTTATTCCTTAAACAAAAAAAAAACTCTTCAATTTCTCAAACTCCCACTTCCCCTATTTAATTAGCTAGACTAATGAAGGCAATTGATGGCTGGAATGAGTTACGAATGGGAGGGGGCTCAAGTTATATCAACTCTCATATACATGTTTTCCTTCTCAACTACTTCTTCACTTTGCAAAGAAAATTCTACGTGAGAGAAAAATATTGGGAGTTGAGAGTGGTGCTAGGTGGCCTAAGAATTTTGGAGGTTGCAAAGGAGTTAGCAAGCAAAGGGGTGAGACTCTAGCAAGATTAAACCAAGAGGAAATTTCGTCCAAAAGGTAAGCTTCAAACCATTTCTTATGTTATGAGAAAAGTAGTAAGAAAATTAATGTATAAACATGGTAGATGGTTTGTTTTGACTTTGTAATGTCATGCTAGGGTTTGTTTCTGATATGTGGTAGTAGAGAGTGAAAATTCTGGTTTAGTACATGCTCTAATTCATAGAAAGTCAAGAAATCATGCCATGTATGCTAGCTATTTGATAAAATGCATCTTAGATGCTAATTTGATGAAAACATGAAAAGTTAGAGAATTGAATGGTTGTAACATGTGTATATATGTTATTAGAAGTGGTCTGGATAATAGGAATCAAACCCATGCATGCTAGAATCAAAATCATGATTTTCTCAAAAGTTGGGTTAAACTAGTTTGCATGATTTTATTTTTTTTAGATTTTTGGTCAGTCGAAATCATGTCTTAGATAATCCATTTGGTGCATGTAATAATTTTGTAAAATAGTATGTAGCATGAGGTATAACATGTCCAAATTTAATTCGGATCGAAGCTATATTGAGTGAGATAGGAAAATCGTAAGCAAACATGTTAGAAACCGAAAAAAAAAAAATTGTGAACTGCTGACCCTAAAGACAAAATTCGGTGCTAGCTACAGTTTCCAGAAAATTGTGGGCTTTTGGGTTATTATAGTACACTGAATAAGCTTTCCATAGACTCCGGAACGGACTAATTCCGACTTCGGAGCAAGGAGTTATGACTTTTCAAAGTAGTTGTGTCAAATCTGTCCAACAAATTCGGTGCAGTCCTCTTGCACGGATTTTTTGGAATTTTGTGCTTGGAATTTGAAGATGGTCCATGAACGAAAGTTGTAGCCCCAGAAGTTAGCTTCGCGTGGGCGCAAGAATCGCTCAAAAATGTTTTAAAACGAATTAGTTATGACTGTTTTAGCGAGATATGGTAAAGCTGAGAAAAAAAAATGTAAAAACTGTTATGTTTGGGCATTTTTAATTTCTAAATTTTCTCTTATGATGTTTATAGCATGCCTATGATGTCTAAAAATGGGTGGCATATATTTTCTAAATATATTCTCTTATGATGTTTATAGCATATCCAATAGGAGACCCTTATACTTCAAACTAGATTGTGTATAAATGGTGATTAACGAGACACATGTAATTAGGTTACGTGAAGGTTAATTACTAGTCTCATGCAGGAGGACCCAGGAGGAGGTGCAGAAAGACACTATGCTAGATGAGTTGATGGGCAAAGGATCGCCGAGGCCGGACGACTCTTTATATCGATTAGGGAACAACAATTTAGCTTTCTTTGGGGAGCATTGGTGGACCACACAGTAATTAGGAATGGGATCCGGTGACAATTTTGTGGGTTGAAGGCCAAAAGTCGGTTAAGCTAAAGGATTTGGGACATACCATTAATGGGTTGGAGTCGAGGATTGAGTCTCGACTTGACAAGTAATTATTACCAAAACATATTTATTTATAACCATCACATCACATACTTAAATAAAAAAACATATTTATTTATAAACATAATACTCAAAATGTTTTCATCGTTTTATGGCATTACGCCATTTACATCATGTGGCATCAATCACTTGGTAAAACAGCGAAGCTTTTTATTACATAGATAAGCATTTTATTTGCTACTAGGAAAATTTTTATCATAATAACTAAAGACCACCGCTTTAATAGGCGTCCTGGTACTCCTCATCCGTTATCTCTTTCACCATCTCTTGGCTTATAACACCGTCGGTAGGTTCCTCACGTGATGAAAGAAATGGCCTTTTATGCTAGAACCTTCCATGTCTTGATGTTCTTAAACACGTATTTCATCTTGTCTCTAACTTCTCCCTCCAACTCTCCTGTTAGCTATTCAACCTTTTCCACTCTCGATGTATGTTTTCAAATTTATATATACTTCTTTGGGCAATTCGTGCTCATTCTTGCTTAAACCTTTCGATTAAGGGTGAGAAGGTGAAGAGGTTTGAGCAAGGACAAGGGAAAGTCGAAGATGAAGTGATGCTAATGATTATGTAATAAGTTAATTATTTACGCATATGTGTAATGTAGCGATAAACGCTAAGACTAAGTTCCAAATGTTTAAGGTTGTAAAGACTTGATTTTATTTACGACTATTTGTGTAATGGGTAATATAATATTATTATTATTGTTAAAGTTTACTTAGATAGATGATGTTGTATGTTGTAACGTGAGCACAAGTCTTAATTGATGTTACCACGGATTTGGATTGGGTTGAATATCAAAAAGGTTATAAACCTTGGGTGAAGAACGAACATTTATATAACATTAGAGAGTTAGTGGAGATGATAGGAGATGAACTCACATAGAGTTATACGTGTTGTGGCGCCCCAAAATAGGTATACATCACCCATTACGAGTTGTCAATACATGAGTATGCAAAAGCACTACAACTTTATTATTACAACAGTTGAGTTTGAATACAAATATTATCTTCTAGACAATATCTATACTCAAATAAATTCTCGGCACATTTATTGATACATTATTTTACAAAATGGTGAGGACTACTAAACAATTCTTTCTAAAACCTTCATTCCATTACCTACTTCTTATAATCTACGCCTCACTACGTAAAGAAAATGGAACAAAAATGGAACAAAAAAAGGGTGAGCTCAAAAAAAGAATATTATGACTAAGATAATATCTGACAAATTAGATTAGTCTTGAAAAAATCTAATAGAATACTGATAGACAACAAATTTTAAATCAATATTAGCGGTGATTAATTAAATTTAGAAGAGTTAAGTAGAGAATGCAAACTACTATCTTCTATGTATGAATTTTTCATCGTCTATCTTTATCCTGTAACATCAATCAATATACATTTGGAATCAAATATTCATCTTTGCACTACGAGGCCGAAAGATATTCATCGAGTTAATTACACTGTTCATCTTTACACTACGCAATTGAAGATATTCTTGAAAAATCATTCATGCTGCACTGGGCCAAAAGATATTCAATAATATCATCATTTTAGGTAAGGATGATGAAAATATTTTTAAAAGCGAATCCGGTGAAACAAAATGACAAGGATTAAGGATTAAAGATTAGTACTTTGTTTTATTCCGTCCAAAAATACCTCAAAATAATCGCGATTGGTGTAAAATTCAAGAATGATCAAAACATGGATCTGATCAAGCTAGTATCCGAATAGATATTTTGGACAAAAAGAAGAAATTTTTTTATTTTTTTTTGGTGAATAGTGCCGTATCGTGAATAGTCTAGTGATATCGTGAATAGCAACTCGAGCTCAAAAGATAGAAATTCCACAAAAACATCTTCACGCTTCATGAATAGTACTCATGAATAGTAACTTCGTGAATAGTAACTTTCGTGAATAATAACTCATGAATAGTAACTTTCGTGAATAGTAACTTTCATGAATAGTAACTCGTGAATAGTAACTCATTAATAGTAACTCATGAATAGTAACCCCGATATGAAAAAGTTCCAAATTTGATAAAAGTTCCAACTAATATTTCAAAGATAATGATATTGAAGAAATAATATCATTTGAGAAGAAAATAACATCCCTTACCTCGAAGATCAAGATTTCCCGACTAGAATAACGGCTGAATCGAACTTGCAAGTATAACAATACTCAAAGTATACTCAAAATACTCACAAGAGTACACTTTCGATAATATAGAGAAAAACTTGAGTTTAGGTGTGATTTTCAATTCTAACCTAAGCACCCTATTTATAGGAAAATGCTTTAGAACACCAAAAGCGAAAAAAATTTAATAAAATATTAATATAATATATATTAAATTCTCGCCCACTCGACCATCGACCATCAGAATTCACCACTAATAATGACAAAAACAAAAAAACATTTTTGTTATTAAAATTAATTAAAACTTTCAAAATCAATTATTTGGAACTTGAAACTTCAATAATTCATAATAAATATCCCTTTATCGGAAAATTCAAATCGGCGATTTTTTATAGGAAATTCAATTCTCTACAACTGGCGGAAGAAAGTTTTTCCAAATTCAAGCGAAATTGGTAAAAATCCATAAGCAGGCGATTTTACATTTATAATCAAATTTCGATCGATAAATGGGGTCCAAGAGGCATTTTAACATGTTTTAAACATTTATTGCAACAAAATACTCTTCCTCCTCGTATACTCATATATCCCACATTCGTTGTAAAAATATCACCATTATTATATTATTAAAATATAATAATACATTATCTTATCGAGAAAAAGATAAAATTTCAATTTTCAACAATTGTCACATTAAAATTTTTCTCCATCTATATCCACATAAAATCAATATTTTCCTCATCATATGAATCAATAATTAATTATTCACAAATAATATTACGAATCCACATATTGTGACCAGTGGTTCCGGAAGAGGGGCTTTCGATAAGAATTTCTTCTTCTTGGCGGCGCAATTAGGTGACCAAACATCTCCTTAGACGAACTTTCTAGACATTGCCCAATAATGTTATCTAATAATATTATTCGGATAATATGAATTATTGCTTCGATAATGAAAAATCTTGTGTAATGACAATTATTGAAACAACGTGAATATAAAATATCAACCAAACAATTATTAACTCAATAAAATAAAATCTTTGAATAGTAATTCTGTAACCATTATTAGTAGTGCCTTCAATAATTGGTGCAATACTGAGTGTATCTTCTTGTGCAACGCCAGACATTCTTTATGTTTTAACCACGGGGTATTCCAATAGTGTTAGCGGTAACAACTTCTGTAGTTATTTTTAAACAACTTATATTTATGCGTTTTCTTCATCCAATCGCTTTTCACATTATGGGGCCCACACATGGTCTGCTTGTGGTAAATACGAATATTCCCGATAGTACTAGAATATTCCACGACCAAACGAATATTCCCCAACAACAATGAATATTTTATAACCACTTGCTTATTTTGAAATATTTGCGTATCTTACACCTAATTATCCACATTAATCAAATCAACTCTTACTATTTTAAAATAATAAATAGAAAAATTAAATTTCATTAATAATAAGTTGGGGTCTTACAACCTCCCTCCTTATGAAATTTCGTCCTCGAAATTGGCGTCACGTACACAGTGTTTGAAAAGGTGAGGATACCTCGCTTTCATTTCCGTTTCAATTCCCTGTCATTTCTCTGAAGCATGATTCCTCCACAAAACTTTAACTTGTGGTATGACCTTTCTTGCGTAGGACATGCTCCTTCTATCCAAAATCTTGGCGAGTACCTCCTCATACGTTAAGTCTTGGCTATCTAAATCCAGGTTCTAACTCTATAGCGTGGTTCGGGTCTTTCACATATTTCTGAAAGTACGAGATATGTGGAAACACATTATGAACACGAGACATACTTGGAGTAACGTTGTAGTCTATAGGCTACATTTCCTACTCGGTCGAAGAATTTGAAATGGACCAATAAATCGTGGATTGAGCTTTCCTCTCTTCCCAAATCTTGTAACTCCCTTCCATGGAGCAACTCGCAACAATACATGATCCCTACACTAAATTCCATGTCCTTTCGATGAAGATCCGCATAACTCTTTTGTCGATCTTGTGCCGGTTGTATCGTTGTCGAATCATTTGAATCTTTTCGGTAGATCATACGTACTAACTCGGGTCCCAACAATGTTGCTTCACCCACCTCATCCCAACATCTTTGAGAACGACATTTTCGACCATATAATGCTTGAATGGAGCCACCTATACTTGATAATCGTTGTTGTAGGAGAATTCCACCAATGGTAAATACTTATCCCAACCGCCTTTGAAGTCTAGGACACGAGTCTTAATAAATCTTCAAGAGTTTGAATAGTCCTCTCGATTGTCCGTCTGCTTTGAGGATGGTATGCCCAATCGAATCATAATCCGTGCCCATAGCTTTTGCAAGCTAACCTAAAATCTTGAAGTGAATCTTGGGTCACGATCCGAAACTATGGATACTGTGCATGCCATGCAACCTCACAATTTCATTCACGTATATACTAGCAAGACGTTCAAGGAATAAGTCTCCGTGTCGGCAAGAAATGAGCGGAACTTGGTTAATCTATCAACAATAACCCAAATAGCATTGATGCCTTGAGAAACCGTAGGAAGACCCGTAATCTAAATCCATGGTAATATGTTCCCACTTCCATTTCGAATCTCAAGTGGTTACAACGGACCCTTAGGTACTAGATGCTCCGCTTTACACGTTAAGCGAGTTAAACACATCGAGATAAACTTTGCAATCTCTCTCTTCATATTGTTCCACCAAAATGTATGTCAAAGATCACGATACATTTTAGTACTTCCGAGATGGATTGCAAATGGTGTATTGTGTGCCTCCATCATAATCTTGTACTTCAAATCGAGTCATTAGGAACACAAAGTCTAGAGTGGACTCAAGTATTCCTTCTTCATCAATTCTCGCTTCCTAATAGCTCCTTCTTGTACTTTCTTCTTCATACGCATCGCCTCCGGCCCGGTGGCTTGAAGCAACCTTAACTTTTCTATTAAAGTTGGCTCTGCGTATACTTGACATCATCGCACTTTTCGTTCCTTCATATGATCTTCTACTCAACGCGTCGGCTACCACGTTCGCCTTTCGGGATGGTATTGAATAGTGTGGTCGTAGTCTTTCAATAGCTCGAGCCCAACGTCATTTGCCGCGTGTTGAGTTCTTTTTGAGTGAAGAAATATTTAAGGCTTTTATGGTCCGAATATATCTCCACTTTCTCCCCATATAGATAGTGCCTCCATATCTTTAGCGCAAACGATCACTGCTAACTCTCTAGATCATGAGTAGGATAATTCCTCTCATACTCTTTAAGTTGTCGCGAGGCATAGGCTATGACTTTCCCACGTTGCATGAATACACATCCTAACCCTTTGCACAAAGCATCATTGTAGATAACAAATCCATCCGAACCGGATGGTATTGTTAAACAGTGTGAAAATAAGTCTCTTCTTAAGCTTTTGGAAACTCTTCTCGCATTCTTCGCTCCAAACGAATTTCAGATCCTTAGGAGTTAAATTTGAGTTAATGGAGTAGCGATTCGAGAAAACCTTCCACGAATCTCCGATAATAACCATTAAGCCCAAAAACTACGTGCACTTGATCCACCGACTTCGGTTGCTCCCAACTTTGTATTGCTTCAATCTTCGCCGGTCCATGGATACTCCATGTTTCTACACCACGCGTGCCCAAGGAATGCAACTTCCTCAAGCCGAACTCGCATTTCTTCAATTTGGCATATAGTTTGTTTTCACGAAGCCTTTGAGTACCAACTTCAAATGGTGCTCATGATCTTCACGACTTTTGGAATATATAAGGATGTCATCAATAAAGACAACAACAAAGCCGATCCAAATATTCCTTGAATACTCGGTTCATCATATCCATGAAAGCCAGCAGGAGCATTAGTTAGTCCGAAAGACATGACTAAGAATTCATAATGCCCATACCGAGTTCTAAAGGCGCTTTTGAATATCCTCGCCTAATCTTCACCGATGATATCCGGAATCGAAGATCGATTTTGAAAAGAATTGTGCCCTTACAATTGGTCAAACAAGTCATCAATACGAGGTAGAGGATACCTATTCTTGATGGTGACATGGTTCAATTCCCGATAGTCAATACAAAGTCGAATACTCCGTCCTTCTTCTTTACAAATAAAACAAGAGCACCCCAAGGAGATGAACTAGGATTTAATGAAACCCGATGTCCAACAATTCACGTAGTTGGACCTTTAACTCCTCAAGTTCAATAGGAGCCATTCGATATGGGGTTTTAGAAATGGGCTTTATGCGGGTTCAAGATCAATAAAGAATTTAACTTCACGTTAAGGGGTAGACCGGAAGTTCTTCGAAATACGTCGGAAAGTCAATAACAACAGAATATTATTCAAATTTGACGTGTCTTTATTCAAATCCATAACATGGGCTAAGAAAGCTTGACATCCGCTTTTTCAATAAACGAATAGCTTTATGATTAGATATGATGATTGATTGATTTTAATGGTTTAGTTGCTTGAATTAAATCTGACGGGTTGGTTAGGAATATGAAAACTAACAACCTTACGAAAACAATCAATTTTGGCACGATGAGTAGTTAACCAATCAATCCCAAAATCACATCAAAAGCAAGTATCTTTAAAGAGATAAGGTCAATGTGTAAAGGTAATGGTGCCAACTTGAATCAAACAAGATTTATAAACGAATGGATGTGATGAAAGTTTCTCCCAACGGAGTTTCCACAGATAGGTCAAAGTCTAATTTCTCCCGAGTCAAGTTTAAACGTTGAGCACATGGAGGAGAGATAAATGAATGGGTAGCACCCCAGATCAAGTAAGGTATAAACTTCGCAAGAATTTATAAATAGCTTACCCGTGATCACCTCGTTTGGGTTCCTCGCATTTTGACCATCACAACAAACGCCTTCCCTAATCGTTGACTTTGACTTTTACGGGATGATTTTTCGAGTCACCGAATCCTCGTTGAACTAGGTTTCGCCATCCGTACAATCTCGAGCGATATGTCCTTCCTTTCCACAATTATAGCATACCTTGAACTGTTGTGGGCGGTTTGGTGATATATCCCTCTTTCCGCATTTATAAAGATATGACCAGTGGTCGTTCTCCTCCCTCGTAACCCGATTCTTGTCACGCCCGACTGCGTCTTCACATGGTCGTTGTTAAATCTCCTCTTTTAAAATCTCCTCCCCACTCGCTTCTTCCATTTTCATGGCCATGATTACCACCGTAGTGGTTACCACTTTTGTCCGTCTGCTTCTTTCTCCGCCGGTTATCATTATTACGTTGATCGCTATCTACGATGCGATCCTCGTTGTGGTCCCTCAGTTGACCGCACTCGTTATCTCGCTCTAATAATTGAGCCTCATTTACAATATCCGAATAAAGAGAAAATTTATGGGAAATGAGATACCGACGTATCGCCGGGTTTCAAACCTCTAAGAAACATCCGCGTACGCGTTCCTCATTCTCCACCAAATGAGGTGCAAACCTAGATAACTCGCAAACTTTGCCTCGTCTTTAAGACACCGCCATGTTGTTTTGTTCCAATCGATGAACTCCACTTCCTTCATATGACTTAACACTTTCGTGAAAGTATTTGTCATTAAATAGCTTCAAACGTCTCCCAGACATATGCCGAGTCGGTTGGATGGGTAAGCTTCACAGACTCCCACCAAATGAGTCGCCTCGCCACGGAACATAAAGGTGGCGAATGGAACCTTCTGTTCTCCGTGCATCCCAAGACATCGAATATCTTGGTAATTTGCTTGACCCATGTTTCCGCCATAATCGGATCTGCTTTCCTTAAATTCGTGGTCCCAACTCTTTGAATCGCTTGGGCCGTGACAACCCGTGAATTGCTATCATTTCCTCCTCAGATTTGAACACGAGTCTCCTCGTCGATTTTGCATGAACGCAAAAGCTTCTAAACATTCCCTCGTTCATCATCTACTCAATGGTGTTGTTCACAGGAGGAACATTGCCACCTGTTGCACGTTCTCCTCGTTGGTGAGTACAAAGGCGTCTCCACCTGTCTCATTTCCATTGTTAATATTCTCGATCGACATTCTCAAATACTATCATAAAACAAGGGTTAATTAAGGAAATCAATATATCACATAATATCCCTATATAATGACCAACTAATAAATAAGCTTAGGTAGGACACACTAGCGAAGGATTTACTCGCCTCCCCTCCTAGTTCTATTCCCGATCTCATTGAGATCATATCCTTAAGCTCGATACCAACCGTGCGCCCCCAAAATAGGTATACATCACCCATTCGAGTTGTCAATACATGGTACGTAAACAACTACAACTTTATTATTACAACAAGAAAAGCTGTGAGTTTGAATACAAATATTATCTTCTAGACAATATCTATACTCAAATAAATCCTCATCACATTTATTGATACATTATTTTACAAAAATGGTGAGGACTACTAAACAATTCTTTCTAAAACCTTCATTCCATATACCCCAGACTGCATACTCGCTTATATTCTCGCCTCCACGAGAAGAAAAATGGAACAAAAAGGAAAAGGGGTGAGCTCAACTAGCCCAGTAAAGAATATTATGACTAAGATAATATACAACAAATTACCGTTAGTCTTCAACATGGAAAAATCTAATAGAATACAATAGACAACAAATTTTAAATCAATATTCGCAGCGAAAATAATAATTCATAAATCACTTGGTAAAAACAGAAACCAAGCTTTTTATTACATAGATAAGCATTTTATTTGCTACTAGGAAAAATTTTATCATAATAACTAAAGACCCCGCCTAATGGCGTCCTCATGCTCCTCATCCGTTATCTCTTTCACCATCTCTTGGCTTATAACCCGGCCAGACCGGTGCTCCTCACGTGGAAAGTGACGCACCCTATGCTAGAACCTTCTATGTGCCGACTTAAACACATATTTCATCTTGTCTCTAACTTCTCCCTCCAACTCTCCGGTTAGCTATTCAACTGTTTTCACTCCTGATGTATGTTTTCAAATTTCTGTATATACTTGCTGGGCAATTCGTGCTCATTCTTGCTTAAACCTTTCAGTTAAGGGTGAGAAGGTGAGGTTCTAGCAAGGACAAGGGAAAGTCCAAGATGAAGTGATGCTAATGATTATGTAATAAGTTAATTATTTCCGCATATGTGTAATGTAGCGATAAACGCTAAGACTAAGTTCCAATATGTTTTAAGGTTGTAAAGACTTGGGATTTTATTTTGACTATTTGTGTAATGGGTAATATAATATTATTATTATTGTTAAAGTTTACTTAGATAGATGATGTTGTATGTTGTAACGTGAGCACCAAGTCCTGTAATTGATGTTACACGGATTTGGGGGCGTCACAGGTTGGTATCAAAGCCTTAGGTTATAAACCTTAGGTGGGGAACCTTGGGCTATAACATTAGAGAGAGTTAGTGGAGATGATAGGGAGATGAACTCACATAGAGTTATACGTGTTGTGACGCCCCCAAAATAGGTATACATCACCCATTCTAAGTTGTCAATACATGGTACAGAAACAACTACAACTTTATTATTACAACAGTAAAACTGTGAGTTTGAATACAAATATTATCTTCTAGACAATATCTATACTCAAATAAATCCTCATCACATTTATTGATACATTATTTTACAAAAATGGTGAGGACTACTAAACAATTCTTTCTAAAACCTTCATTCCATACCCCAGGCTAAGTACTACGCTATATTCTCGCCTCCCGAGAAGAAAAAAATGGAACAAAAAGGAAAAGGGGTGAGCTCAACTAGCCCAATAAAGAATATTATGATTAAGATAATATACAACAAATTATCGTTAGTCTTCAACAGGAAAAATCTAATAGAATACAATAGACAACAAATTTTAAATCAATATTCGCAATGAAATAATAATTCATTAGAAGAGTTAAGTAGAGAATGCAAACTACTATCTTCTATGTATGAATTTAAAAGTTCATCGCCTATCTTTTATCCCCATAACATTAATCAATATACATCCGGAATCAAATATTCATCTTTTCACTCTGGGCCAAAGATATTCATCGATTAGTCATGTTCATCTAAACACTGCTCATCTTTCTTTACTACAGGCCAAAGATATTCTTCAGAAATCATTCATCTTTGCACTACAAAGCCAAAGATATTCAATAATATCATCATTTTAGGCGAGGATGATGAAAAATATTTTTAAAGAAACGAATCCAAAGGAAACAAAATGACAAGGATTAAGGATTAAGGATTCGTACTTTGTTTTATTCACGCCCAAAACATACCTCAAAAATAATCGCAGTGGTGTAAAATTCAAGAATGATCAAAACATGGATACAATCAAAGCTAGTATCCGAATAGATATTTTGGACAAAAAGAAGAAATTTTTTTTTTGGTGAATAGTCTCAGATATCGTGAATAGTAACTCAGACTCAAAAGATAGAAATTCCACAAAAAAACATCTTCACGCTTCATAAATAGTACTGCGTGAATAGTAACTCGTGAATAAGTAACTCATGAATAGTAACTTCGTGAATAGTAACTCATGAATAGTAACTTCGTGAATAGTAACTCATTAATAGTAACTCATGAATAGTAACCCCAGACATGAAAAAGTTCCAAATTTGATAAAAGTTCCAACTAATATTTCAAAGATAATGATATTGAAGAAATAATATCATTTGAGAAGAAAATAACATCCCTTACCTCGAAAGATCAAGATTTACGACTAGAATAATTTGAATCGAACTTGCAACTCAGTATAACAATACTCAAAGTATACTCAAAATACTCACAAGAGTACGCTTCGATAATATAGAGAGAAAACTTGATTTCACGGTGTGATTTTCAATTCTAACCTAAGCACCCTATTTATAGGAAAATGCTTAGAACACCAAAAGCGAAAAATTTAATAAAATATTAATATAATATATATTAAATTCCTCGCCCTCGACCATCTGACCATCTGAATTCAGCCACTAATAATGACAAAAACAAAAAAACGTTTTGTTATTAAAATTAATTAAAACTTTCAAAAATCAATTATTTGAACTTCTAACTTCAATAATTCATAATAAATATCCCTTTTATCAGAAAATTCGAATCTCATGAGTTTTTATAGGAAATTCAATTCTCTACAACTTTGCGTAAGAAAGTTTTTCAAATTCCAAACAGAAATTGACCGAAATCCATAAACGGACGATTTTACTGTGCTATAATCAAATTTCGATCAATAAATGGGGTCCACCGAATATGTTTAACATGTTTTAAACATTTATTGCAACAAAAATACTCTTCCTCCTCGTATACTCATATATCCCACATTCGTTGTAAAAATATCACCATTATTATATTATTAAAATATAATAATACATTATCTTATCGAGAAAAAGATAAAATTTCAATTTTCAACAATTGTCACATTAAAATTTTTCTCCATCTATATCCACATAAAATCAATATTTTCCTCATCATATGAATCAATAATTAATTATTCACAAATAATATTACTGAATCACAATATTGACAACCGTGCAGTTCAGGAAGAGGGGCTTTCCAATAAGAATTTCTTCTTCTTGCAGCAATTAGGTGTCCAAACCTCTCCTTAGATGTAACTTTCTAGACATTGCCAATAATGTTATCTAATAATATTATTCAGATAATATGAATTATTGCTTCGATAATGAAAAATCTTGTGTGACAATTATTGAAACAACAACCAATATAAAATATCAATGCAAAGAATTATTAACTCAATAAAGTAAAATCTTCAATAAGAATTATCGTAACCATTATTGAGTAGTGCCTTCAATAATTGGTGCAATACTGGTAAAGCACTTGTGCGACAACGCCAGACATCGTGTTTTAACCAACGGGTATTCCAATAGTGTTAACAGTAACAACTACTGCCGTTATTTTTAAACAACTTATATTTATCGTTTTCTTCATCCAATCGCTTTTTACATGGGGCCCACACACGGTCATTACCGCATCGTCGATATTATTCCCAAACAAAGACTTAATATTCCATGACCAAACGAATATTCCCCGACAACAATGAATATTTTATAACCACTTGCTTATTTTGAAATATTTATGTATCTTACCCCTAACTATCCACATTAATCAAATCAACCCTTACTATTTCAAAATAATAAATAGAGAAAATTAAATTTCATTAATAATAAGTTGGGGTCTTACACGTGTAGTGTCAAATCTATTTTCTAAAAACAAAATCAATATCTATTTTTCTAATTGAGTTGCTTTGTGTTTTGATTATAGGATGTCAGGAGAAGAGGAAGTTAGAGATATTCATGTAATAAGTGGCGTTAGTGACAAATTGCACACGAGCTTCATAGGCGAGGCGGTGAGTCGGAATCTTGAGGAGTATCCTAAGAGGAAGAGGAGCCCGAGGAGGACCCCAGGAGGTACTGTAAGACACATCTTGTGGATGAGTTGATGGACAGGATCGTCGAACTGGACGACAAGGTCCACGAGTTAGAGGAGCTGTATTAGGGGGAACAACAAGCTGCAGCTTTGCTGGGAGCATTGGTGGACCACCTGGTAATTAGGAATGGGGATATGGGCGACAAGTCATGGGTTGAAGGCCGTAAGTCGGTTAAATGAAGGATGAGAGGATGCTATCGAAATCCACTTGGGACATACCATTAATGGTTTGGAGTCGAGGATTGAGTCTCCAACTCGACAAGCGATTATTACCACTTTATGGGGAGATGAGAGAAGAGACCGTGTTAGTGGTGAAGCTAACCGGAGAGTTGGAGGGAGAAGTTAGAGACAAGAAGGTTAAGATAGACAAGATGAAATATGTGTTTAAGTCGGCACATGCAAGGTTCCAGCATAGGGTGCGTCACTTTCCACGTGAGGAGCGCCGGTCTGGTCGGGTTATAAGCCGAGAGATGGTGAAAGAGATAGCGGATGAGGAGCATGAGGATGCCATTAGGCGGGGTCTTTAGTTATTATGATAAACTTTTTCCTAGTAGCAAATAAAATGCTTATCTATGTAATAAAAAGCTTGGTTTCTATTTTTACCAAGTGATTGATGCCACGTGATGTAAATGGCGTAATGCCATAAAACGATGAAATACTTTGAGTATTATGTTTATAAATAAATATTTTTTTATTTAAGTATGTGATGTGATGGTTCAGTTTTTACCAATTTTATATACTGTAGAGTAAATTATGAGATAATAATATTAAGTTCATTTTGAACAGATAGATGGCTAGAGGAAGACGTCGCCAAGCACCCGAGGGGTCAGACGGTAATGCTGGGGATCCACCGAACCCTATGCAGCAGTTTGTAGACATATTAGTGGGGGCACTTCAAAATCGAACCCCGAATGTCAATAACCCTCCAGTGGCCCCTGTGACACACTTTAAAGACTTTAAAAGCGCGGGACCACCTGAGTTCAAAGGAACTACGGAACCCATCGAAGCCTGCTCGCCTTAAGGAAATCGAAAGGCATTCGCTATCGCCTTTAGTAGGAGAACTAAAACTATCTTCGCCACGTATATCTTTGAAAGGTGAAGCCAACTACTTTGGTGGGAGGCAAATTAGACCCGAAATGGAGAGGTGTGATACCTGGGATGGGTTCAAGAAAATCTTTTTCGAGAACTATTTTCCTGTTAGATATCAAGGTTATCGCATGGAGATGCGATTCTTGAGTCAAAACAAGAAGATATGGACGTACATGCAATGACGTTGCAAAGTTTAACGAGTGGGCGAGGTTCGTACCCTCATCATCAACACCGAGAGAGAGAAGATGATGAGGTTTGAGCAAGGCCTCAAACCATGGCGATACAACAGAGACTTTCTGCTCAAGAGACGAATCAGCCATTTACTCTCCTAGAGAAAGCTATAATCGTTGAGGGCGGAAGTGAAGCCCTAATGAAG
Source organism: Panax quinquefolius (assembly GCA_020205615.1). NCBI lineage: Eukaryota > Viridiplantae > Streptophyta > Magnoliopsida > Apiales > Araliaceae > Panax > Panax quinquefolius. The sequence goes on from CM035156.1 coordinate 104,893,755, forward strand.
TTCAACAAGGAGAAAAAGAAGAAGACCGAAGGAGGAAAGCGTGGAGAAGGCAAAGAAGAGAAGAATTCTGCAAATAAGAGGAAGTGGAACAGCAACAACAATAACAACAACAATAATGTCAACTCGGGAAACCCTGGGGGCAAATCAGGGGAAGAAAAAAAGAGGACTGAGGCGTGCAAGGAGTGTGGAAGGAATCACTCGGGGGTATGTCTAAAAGGGAAGAATGTCTATTTCAATTGCGGGCAGGAGGGGCACATCTCTACCAACCGCCAAAGACCAAGAGAAATGGATGTTTCAAGCTGTGGAGCATTAGATCATCAAAGCAGGAGCCGCCCAAAGAAAAACTTCAAAGCAGGAGGAAATGGAGGAGGGAACTCTCACAATTGGTGGACCACCAACTCGTAATCGACCAACAATGAAGGACTTTCAACATGACGGTTCGTGATGCGGTTGCATCCAGGACGTGGTTTCGTGTATCATTCCGATCAATGATATATCTGCTTACATGTTATTTGATTCGGGTGCTACTTGTTCCTTCGTTTCGCATGAATTCTCCCAATGACTAAACTTACCTCAGGAAGAATTAGAATATCCTATGAACATAGAAGTTGCTAATAAGGAAGTCATTCCCGTTAACCATGTCCATAGGAATTGCGTTGTAGATATAAGGGGATATAAGTTACCTGTGGACTTAATCCCAATTCAATTAGGAGAATTTGATGTAATTCTAGGGATGGATTGGTTATTTAACCATGGAGCGATGATAGATTGCCAAAAAAAGTGTATAAACCTTAAGACTCCAGAGCAGTCGAAGGTAGTGTTCTATGGGAGTAGGTCGCCAAGACTCTCGAGCTGTCTGACGATGATGCAAGCGAGGAAGTTACTAAAAAATGGATGTGTAGGTTATTTGGCCCATATCATCGATACTTATAAAGTAGGGTTAGAAATGGAACAGATACCTGTGGTGAATGAATTTCCAGATGTATTCCCAGAAGAATTGCCAGGTCTTCCGCCGGATAGAGAGGTCGAATTCATTATAGATTTAGTACCGAGAACGACACCGATCTTGAAAGCCCCGTACAGAATGGCACCGATAGAGTTGAAGGAGCTGATGCTACTGTTGCAGGAATTGTTGGATAGGAAGTATATTCAACCGAGTGTGTCTCCTTGGGGAGCACCAGTGTTGTTTGTAAAGAAGAAGGACGGGTCGATGAGACTGTGCATCGATTATCGAGAGTCGAACAAGGTGACGATCAAGAACAAGTACCAAGCACCTAGGATAGATGACCGTTTGATCATTTGAAGGAGCGAAATATTTTCTAAAATCGATTTGAGGATGGGGTATCACCAAATTGAAGGTGATAAAGGAGGATGTACCTAAGATAAAGTGCTCGTAACTCGTTACGGTCACTACGAAGTTTCGGTAATGTCGTTCGGGTTAACAAACGAGCCAAAGAGCGTTTATGGACATGATGAATCGGGTATTCAAACAAAGATTTAGATAAATTAAGAAGTTGTGTTCATAGATGATATCCCCGATCTTTCCAAGACTCGTGAAGATCATGTCAAACATTTAAGATTAGTATTGGAAGCATTGAGAAGGGATAAATTATACGCAAAATTTTCGAAGTGCAAGTTCTGGTTAGAAAAAGTTTAATTTCTGGGTCACGTGATCGACAAGGATGGAATCTCTGTGGATCCAACAAAGGTGGAAGCAGTTCAGAATTGGGAACAACCAAAGACACCGATGGAAGTAAGAAGTTTCTTAGGATTGGCGGCTACTACAAAGTGGTTCATTCAAGATTTTTCAAGATAGCAGAACATCAATTTAATTTAACGAAGAAGTCGGTGAAGTTTGTCTCGACCGAGAAGTGTGAAGAGAGTTTTCGAGAACTCAAGAAGAGATTAACCGAGGCACCGGTGTTGTCGTTACTGCATTTATCTGTGTGATTTCGTGATTTTCGATGATCGTCACACACAAGGGGCTTGGTCGTGTGCTTATGCAACACGGTAAAGTCATCACAGACGATCACGCCAAATTGAAAGATTATGAGAAGGATATCCTACCCATGACCTCGAATTGGCAAATGTAGTAGTATTTGCCCTCAAGATTTGGAGACACTATTTATATGGTGTGAAGTGTGAAATATACACGGACCATAAAAGTTTGAAGTATATTTTCACGCAAAAAGAGTTAAATATGAGGCAGAGGAGATGGTTGGAGCTAATAAAGGATTACGATTGCAATATTTTATATCATCCGGGGAAAGCGAACGTGGTAGCGGATGCGTTAAGCAGAAAAGGTAGTGGTAGATTGGCAATGCTAACAGCTCAGGAGGAGTTAATCAAGGAGATGGCCAGTTTGGAGCTAGAGATAAAGAGGCCGAGAGAGCCAGATAGGAAATTGTTCGCAGTGGAGGTTCGTCCGACTCTATTGGACAAGATCAAGGAAGCACAAGGCGGTAATGAAGAATGTGAGAAAATGAAGAAAAGAATTTCCGACGGAGAGGAGCTTAAATTCAACATGGGTGGTGATGGTCTGTTAAAATTTGAGGAGAGAATTTGGGTGCCAACGGTATCTGAGTTAAAGGAAGAAATCTTGTAGGAAGCTCATAGTTCAAGTTACTCAATCCATCTGGGAAGCACAAAAATGTATCAGGATCTTCGTCAACATTATTGGTGGCCCAATATGAAAAGAGAAGTCACAGAGTGCGTCAGCAAGTGTTTAACGTGCCAGTGGGTCAAGGCGGAACATCAGAAACCGAGCGTGTTAATTCAACCGTTAGAAATTTCGAAATGGAAGTGGGAGCATATCACGATGGATTTTGTGGTAGGACTTCCAACTACGCAGAAGGGTTACGATGCAGTGTGGGTGATCGTCGACCGATTGACCAAGTCAGCGCATTTTTGCCAATCAAGATCAGATATACCTTGGATCAGTTGGCTAAACTTTATATCAAAGAGATCGTTTCCAGGCACGGTGTACCAGTTTTAATTGTGTCAGATCGCGATCCGCGGTTCACAGCGAACTTCTGGAGAAGTTTTCAAGAACGCATGGGAACGCATCTGAGGTTGAGCACCGCGTATCATCCTCAAACAGATGGGCAGAGTGAGAGAACTATTCAAACGTTAGAGGACATGCTGAGAGCATGTGTGATGGATTTCAAAGGGAGTTGGGATGACCACCTACCGTTGGTGGAATTTGCCTACAATAATAGCTACCATGCGAGCATCGGGATGCCACCTTATGAAGCTTTATATGGAAGGAAATGCAAAACGCCATTGTGTTGGGATGAAGTAGGAGAACGTCAACCGCTAGGGCGAGAATTGGTACAATGAGATCGCGGATGTGATCAAAACTATTCGAAAGCGAGGCTAGTGACTACTCGGGATCGATGTAAGAAATATCTTTGATCAACACCTAAACAACGAGACTTCGACGCCGGCACTTATGTGTTTTTGAAAGTATCACCTTGGAAAGGAAAATGAGATTTGGGAAGAAGGAAAACTTAGTCCCGCATTCATAGACCCTTTGAAGTTCTCGAGACTAGCCTGAGGTAGCTTATGAAATAGCTTTACCTCCGGAGCTAGAACATATACACAACGTATTCCACATTTCAGTCTTAAGACCATATAAGCAGGACTACAAGCATGTCATAGAGTATGAACCCATTCAGTTCGAAAAAGACTTAACTTACGAAGAGGTTCCAGTGCAGATAATTGATAGAAAAGAACAAGTGTTAAGAAATAAAATAATACCTTCTGTTAAGGGAGTATGGAGGAACCACAACGCCGAGGAGGCTATGTGGGAACTCGAGGAGAAAATGATGAAAAACTACCCTAATCTGTTTGTTTGATGTGTAATGATTCCGAGGACGGAATCCTTATAAGGGAGGGTGAATGTAATATCCTAGATTTTTCCATGTAATTAAACAATTTCAATAAACAAACTTATGTGAAATTCTTACGTGACAATTATTTTTAGATGACAATTATTTATTTTTATTATATGTTATGTGATAAGATGCATATTAATGGTTGTTACGGTTAGGTCAATTATTTAAATTGGTTAAGGATGGAATTAATTCTAATTAATTTTGTGGGATGACTTACAAATATGAGTTTGAGTTTGAGTTTGAGTTTGGAGCGGAATTTAGAGACGCGGTCTGCGTATTTGAGTCCGAAACGTCAAAATTAGTCATGATAGACTGTAACCACAAAAATGTGTCACGGTTGACTTTTTAGTCAAAGTCAACCAGTTGACTTTTTTGGAGAAAAAGTCAACTACAAAATTTTGAAGTTGAGTTTGACGAAACAGATAGTCCCATGACGTTCGGGACGTCGACTTTAGTAGGAATCGATATAAGTATCGAACACATTCGACTAGGAAGGGCAAAACGGTCAAAATTATTATTTGATTAAAAGGTTAAATAATATTTTCATTTAACAAGATCAACAGCTGGGGTACTTGGTGACCATCAAATTGGGACAAGAGAGGAGCATACGTATATTGCATGATAGCCAAGAAGGGAGTATTTCATTTTATTCCTTAAACAAAAAAAAAACTCTTCAATTTCTCAAACTCCCACTTCCCTATTTAATTAGCTAGACTAATTAAGGCAATTGATAATTTGGAATGAGTTACGAATGGGAGGGGCTCAAGTTATATCAACTCTCATATACATGTTTTCCTTCCCAACTACTTCTTCACTTTGCAAAGAAAATTCTACGTGAGAGAAAAATATTGGGAGTTGAGAGTGGTGCTAGGTGGCCTAAGAATTCTGGAGGTTGCAAAGGAGTTAGCAAGCAAAGGGGTGAGACTCTAGCAAGATTAAACCAAGAGAAAATTTTGTCCAAAAGGTAAGCTTCAAACCATTTCTTATGTTATGAGAAAACTAGTAAGAAAATTAATGTATAAACATGGTAGATGGTTTGTTTTGACTTTGTAATGTCATGCTAGGGTTTGTTTCTGATATGTGGTAGTAGAGAGTGAAAATTCTGGTTTAGTACATGCTCTAATTCATAGAAAGTCAAGAAATCATGCCATGTATGCTAGCTATTTGATAAAATGCTTCTTAGATGCTAATTTGATGAAAACATGAAAAGTTAGAGAATTGAATGGTTTTAACATGTGTACATATGTTATTAGAAGTGGTCTGGATAATAGGAATCAAACCCATGCATGCTAGAATCAAAATCATGATTTTCTCAAAAGTTGGGTTAAACTAGTTTGCATGATTTTTTTTTTTTAGATTTTTGGTCACTCGAAATCATGCCTTAGATAATCCATTTGGTGCATATAGTTATTTTGTAAAATAGTATGTAGCATGAGGTATAACATGTCCAAATTTCATTCGGATCGAAGCTATATTGAGTGAGATAGGAAAATCGTAAGCAAACATGTTAGAAACCGAAAAAAAAAAATGTGAACTGCTGACCCTAAAGACAAAATTCGGTGCTAGCTACATTTTCCAGAAAATTGTGGGCTTTTGGGTTATTATAGTACACTGAATAAGCTTTCCATAGACTCCGGAACGGACTAATTCCGACTTCGGAGCAAGGAGTTATAACTTTTCAAAGTAGTTGTGTCAAATCTGTCCAACAAATTCGGTGCAGTCCTCTTGCACGGATTTTTTGGAATTTTGTGCTTGGAATTTGAAGATGGTCCATGAACGAAAGTTGTAGTCCCAGAAGTTAGCTTCGCGTGGGCGCAAGAATCGCTCAAAAATATTTTAAAACGAATTAGTTATGACTGTTTTAGCGAGATATGGTAAAGTTGAGAAAAAAAAATGTAAAAACTGTTATGTTTGGGCATTTTTAATTTCTGTTTTGGGCTGCCTATGATGTCTAAAATGGGTGGCATATATTTTCTAAATATATTCTCTTATGATGTTTATAGCATATCCAATAGGAGACCATTATACTTCAAACTAGATTGTGTATAAATGGTGATTAACGAGACACATGTAATTAGGTTACGTGAAGGTTAATTACTAGCGTGTATTGTAAGGAGCTCATCGTGCAAGTTTCCTAACCCTAATTTCTTTTGGGTATTTATTAAATCCTTACTAATATTATCGCAGTAAGAGTAAGTATTGGACTTGTGTTGGTTATTTATTCGTGCAAGTTTCTTCGTTGAAAAGTCATACAAACTCCAATTATCTTGCAAGCTTTTCAATGGTTATTCAGTTATTATTCAAACGGCTATGCTTATAAGTTTCATGTCATCATAGAACTGTTTCTATGTATAATCCTAGCCTTTGGTTCCGGCTAGTTATTATTGATAAAAAATGATTTAAAACACATCTTTCGAAGCTATTGAATGTTTACCAATCCAAGTTGCCTTGGTGAGGTCTCGCATGATTTCTAAGATGAACAACCCGAATGAACGGGAAAAACAGATGTCGGGAAAATTGTTCCATTTATGCTTATGCATTTTAAACTTAATGCATGTGCACAATGTAGGGTACAATGGGCTGATCACCAGGCGTACTTGAAGAGACCGTTTACAGTCTATTTGATTGTTAAACCGTCTAATGGTTTTTGATGAAAGAAATATGTTCAGGGTATTTTTACACCCCTTAGTATGATATTGAAAATTCTTAAATTTCCATTCTTGATGTTCCTATTTAACACTTGATAATCTTTTCAACTGTTGAGGTTTAGCTATTCAACTGTTTTCACTCCTGATGTATGTTTTCAAATTTCTGTATATACTTGCTGGGCAATTCGTGCTCATTCTTGCTTAAACCTTTCAGTTAAGGGTGAGAAGGCTGAGAGTTCGGGCAAGGACAAGGGAAAGTCCAAGATGAAATGATGCTAATTATTATGTAATAAGTTAATTATTTTCGCATATGTGTAATGTAGCGATAAACGCTAAGACTAAGTTCCAGTATGTTTTAAGGTTGTAAAGACTTGGGATTTTATTTCGACTATTTGTGTAATGGGTAATATAATATTATTATTATTGTTAAAGTTTACTTAGATAGATGATGTTGTATGTTGTATCATGAGCACAAAGTCCTGTAATTGATGTTACACGGATTTGGGGGCGTCACATAATCAAAGGATAAAGACGTAATTTAAATAACTTAAACAATCATCTTTCCCATTAGAGGGGTTACATCATAATCTTAAAATAAATCTCAAGTAATCTAACCTTAAAATTATTACATCAGTTTGAGGAATACATCATATATTAAAACAAGTCTTTAACATAATTCATTAAAATAAAATTCTCATATGTCTTCAACATTTGGACATCTTGTCCTTTCCTTTGCTAGTAGATGGGTCATCGACTTTCTCAACTTTAGCTGCAGTGTTAAATGCAAGAGTGAGCAAACAATTGCTCACTGATATAAGAAGTAGTAATAATAACAACATGAGAATAAACAACGAATGCTAGCAATAATGAACTTGTTCTGTGAATTAAGAATAGAACACAAGTTTGAAATCAATGTCTGAGGGTCTTAAGACCACGAACTATGTCTCCGCTATATAGGTATTATTACCTTAACCTTAACAGTCATTTAGACTATACAAACCCTTCTTAATGTACTTAGGGGGATTAGCCCTTTGTACCATGTATTGTGCACAAACATCTAAACATTACACATACAAAAATCCCCTATATTAGGGTTGTTCGTCTCAGTTTGAATTTAGAATTTCCACACTAAAGAAAGTTTAGTTTGGAACTAGCTTATCAGTGTCTCTAGAATTTTAGAACACTATTCAACTTTCGTCAATAAAGGTTTAATACGAGAATGTATAACTGAACAAGGCTATTAAAGTCAAAAATCAGATATCAACAATATATATAACTGAATAACATGATATACATGCAAAGTGCTATATTCAAAGGAGTTTAGAACAATCTTCTATGAATCAAAGTATTAGAACAATATATGCTTCGAATGATAATAAGGAAAGTAAAGCTCGCTCGATGTAACGAATTTGGTTACAAGAGCTTGCTCAAACATACAAAAGATAAACTAGGCTTGTTCAACCTTACAAGAATTCTACGAACTTGTACAATAATGATTTAGGAATGGGAACATGCATTAAATATGAAAAGAATGAAGCTAGAAAGCTTGCTTAATGTAAGGAGTTAAGGTTTAGGAACTTGCCTTGTTTGTAAGCTACACAAGTGTAAAATAATCTCTAATTACCCTACACATATCATTACAATTGCAACAACAATTAGTTGTATGAATATTAACACTATTGGTATTAAACCATCATTTAGGTCATAACCCTAACCTAGCACCTAACCATTAAGGTTAACATACTTAACGAATCTGAAATCGCATTACGAGCCAACATAACTTACTCGTTCATTTCTAACTTTCGAAAACATCACTTTTAGTTTAGTTATATAACTCAATTAACAATCACCTAAAACTCTTTTACACTTTGTATTACAACACCTTACAATCTGTTATTGTAGTCCACTTTATGTTTTAGTATCCTTAACATGCATGCTAAACTAACCCAAGTCCGCATCATACGACACTGCAATTAAGCATTTCACTTTGTCAGTATCGGCTACTCGTCTTGGCCGCGCTAATAATACACAAAGGTAACCAAGTGCTCACAAGAATGTCAGCAAGTCGCCTACGCCCCATATGTATGTAGGCTACCGCTGCGATGCACACTACGCCCGCGCGATGCCTCAGTTCAAGTTTTTGTAAAAGCTCGAAATAGACTCTGCTTTGGCCAAAAATCCCAAATTTATAGAAAATCTCCCAACTTCAACATCTAACACTTTGTCATATTATAGTTATACATGCTAAACACCATTCTATATACAAAAACATTACATGAACATCATTTTGAAGAGTCAAAACTATATTTTTTTTTCTAAATTTCTTCATTTTTACACTTTTAAAGAATTTGATCATCACAAATTCGTTTCTTAATCATTTGACACGATTCGAACTACATTGTTTTCATTTCTTAAAATATTATCACAATCCAACTTCAATTCGCAGATTACAACTAATATAAGGCATGAAATTTGGTACTTTCTAAGGCTATTTTCAAATATGAACACTAATATTCATATTCTTTCTACACACGAATTTCTCACGAATTTGACCAACAAGTATCAATCATATATGATAATTATCAGATTTTGCAAAACTCTATGCACATATATCTATCACAATTCACGTGATTTCCAAATCATACCAAGAAGATATATATACATATACTACCAAACCAAAAATAAAAATGGGAATATAGTATACCTTTAATTCTTGATTATATGCTAGTAAAAGTTTAGCAATCCTCCCTTCCTCTTGAAACCTCAGAGAATTCTCTCTTCAAAGCCACTGAACTTCCCTCACACTCTATGTTACCTCTTAGCTTATGATACAATACGCAATAAACTATGAACTAGCCTTAGGAAATAAAATAAGACACGTTGGAATTATAAACTGACTCCCACTAACATCAGGTAAAAACCCAATGTGTTTGCATGTCACTGAATAAGCCAAAGGCCACAAGGCCTTGTTTGGCTAAACACATAAACCCCAACTAGATTATTTAAATAATATTTATATCATATAGTTTCCAAATGTCACACTTTTAATTTAATTAATTCAAATAATTTATAATAACAATAATTAATAATAATTATAATCTTATTATAATTATACTTATAATTAATAAATAATTATAAATCTAATTTAATTAATAAATTAGGAACATCACTTTATTTAATTTATTTATTTAATATTAAATTAAACAATTTATTTAGCTCAATTATTTTCTTACATATTAAGTAATTGATTTAATTTAATTATTTCTTTAAATTAAATCCTTTAAATAAAATTATCAATACTCAATTTAATTAACATGAATCAATTTAGTTACTAAATTAATTCACCACAATTTATCAATTATTTATTTATCTTAATAAAAAATTATTAAAAATATTTATTTAATTCAATAAATATTTAAATTAAATTACATATTTCTATCGTTACATCCTAACCATTGGGCTAACCATAATTGCTATCATATGAGTTATCTAACAAGCTATTTAACTCCAAATTTATATATTTCTAAGAGTCATTGGAGTGGTCTATTGCACCATGTTACATTTTATAATTTCACTTGTACATAATGCTAACATACTAGTCTTTATACAAATGTATTCAAATACTTCCCTTATACATCCATATATGTATATAGATGTATACATGTATCTTTATGAGTCCTTAGAGTCCATTTCTCAAATTTTAATTTCACAAACTGATCCTACAAACCGGTAGCAGCATGCTACCAATCATTGAAGCTTGGAAATGGCGCACAAATGCACCATACAAAATTACATGCCTTGAGACAAGTTCTGCATTAGTAGAATTGAAACCTTACCCTTCTAAATATTTTACACATCCTCCTTGAGTGTTAACTCGTCTAACATCAATCTTCTCTTTGGTTTCACATCATCGATTACTATTTTCCTTAACAATTTAAGGATCACACTTCGAGTTCTAAAACTCTATTTTCCCTTATTAGTTTAACCAACTATACATCTCCTTTATGGTTTCATACCACTAATAACACAAAACTTGATTAATTACATCTCCTTTAAATAAAATTATCAATACTCAATTTAATTAACATGAATCAATTTAGTTACTAAATTAATTCACCACAATTTATCAATTATTTATTTATCTTAATAAAAAAATTATTAAAAATATTTATTTAATTCAATAAATATTTAAATTAAATTACAAATTTCTCGATCGTTACATCCTAACCATTGGGCTAACCAAAATTGCTATCATATGAGTTATCTAACAAGCTATTTAACTCCAAATTTATATATTTCTAAGAGTCATGGGAGGTCTATTGCACCATGTTACATTTTATAATTTCACTTGTACATAATGCTAACATACTAGTCTTTATACAAATGTATTCAAATACTTCCCTTATACATCCATATATGTATATAGATGTATACATGTATCCCTATGAGTCCTTAGAGTCCATTTCTCAAATTTTAATTTCACAAACTGATCCTATAAAACCTGCCAGTAGCATTGCTACTTTATCACAAGAACTTGAATGGCGCAAATGCAAGCCATACAAAATTCCCACGAGACAAGTTCTGCATTAGTAGAATTGAAACCTTACCTTCTAAATATTTTACACATCCTCCTTGAGTGTTAACTCGCCTAACATCAATCTTCTCTTTGGTTTCACATCATCGATTACTATTTTCCTTAACAATTTAAGGATCACACTTGAGTTCTAAAACTCTATTTTCCCTTATTAGTTTAACCAACTATACATCTCCTTTATGGTTTCATACCACTAATAACACAAAACTTGAATGTAACACATACATATATTCCTTTAATCTTCACTTCTCGCCGTGTATCAATTTACTCAATAATTCTCTAACCACTTTAATGGTATATCGATTTTCTTCCCTCATCAACAACATGTATATATAAAAGTCTAAACCTAACACACATCGAGTCTATAATAGTATTCAATATTGTACACTGAGTGGTTTCCCACAAATAACCAACAAATTAGTTTCTGTCTCGTCTACACTATTTTCATAGTGAGTTAGATCGGTTACTAATTCGTATATACCTCCGCTCTCTAAAGGAATCATTTAGCCCAGCTACTATACATCAACCATTAAAAAGTACGGTTTCACTACCTTAGACTTGATACGTACTCGAATAAATACTCAAGAAATTAGTGATTATCAAAGATATTTAATGTCATCAACTTACTACAATAAAATAATTTCACATAAATTATTTAATATCAATAGATAAATTTTTATCCATCTTCTTACTAATTTATCTCTACAATTCATAACAAATATATAATAATGATATATATTTATTAAACACAACATTACTTATTACATAGCTCATATTACCCTATGTAACAACATACCACATACCTCGTAAGACATTATATATTTTTATTTGAACCCATCTCATGCTTTAAGAATTTTATTCACTAAATTCTTATTTTAATATTTTCTAAAAATTTAGGTTCTTACATGAGTAGCAGGCAGGAAACCTTCACCGTGGGGATGAGACTATACACCCTCCCAGACTTAGTATCTGGTAATAGTGGTGTGATCTATAGTTGCCATGGGAGGTAGAAGTATATCATCCATGGCCATGGGCATTCTTTGTTCTCAATCACATGAATATAATGACGGAGGGATGTGGTAGGTGCCCAAAGTGATGCCTCACAAAGCCTTAAGGATTGACTCTTGAATTACGGATCCAACATCACTGTTCAGACCAGTGACAATGGCAAATAGTAGCACCACCCTCTCTCTAATCACATCACTGATGTGCTGGGTTGGCATCAAGTTATGCAGATAAAGATGTACCATGCCTTCCCATAGTGTGATAGCTCGGTGTGGGGAAAGCTGGATTTTTTGATCGTGTATTGGTTTATTTTCCATCAGGTGTCGGGTTTACACAACCTTTTTACTATGTCATCTGCATCGTAGTTACACACCCCGTCTGCTAGGTAATCCCTATCATAATTGGGTAACTAGAAACACTGGTTGATTGACCTCTTATCGAACCAAACAGTCTTGCCCCTTACTAGCACTGCCAAACTCCCCTCGGCTGAAGCGTTGACATAGAATTCTTTCACCAAGGCAATGACTGGGGACATGGGCTGGTGAGTGAAGTGTGTCAAATTCCTATCAGCAATCATTTGTTATATGTCCCCATCCAGCTGTGAATCAGGCCTAAGGTCTCGCTTTGGCACTAGGCTCTTACTAGCCAACACATTGTAGAACTTATCAGATGCCTCCATGCTAATGAACCTAGTGTGATCCTAGTGCGACAAGAATGAAGACAATCTACCCTACTCAGCTTTTGCTTCTTTGGTGCCATTTAAGAAATTTTAGTAAAAAGACACACCCACAAGCAAAGATTGAATCCAAAGTTTGAATACACCCAACTGACTTAAGAAAACTTCCTAAAACCCCTATTATCATAGTTAAACAATGCCTCTTGCCAATCTACACTCTATGAAGCGATTCGTCGAACACACAGTGGTAACAGTTGTAAACTAGGGTTATTAGACTTTGATAAGATGCTAACTAAGGCAAAAATGACTCAAGGAATAACTCAACGCAGCACGAGAAATAATTCAAAGAGAACAAATCCCAACCACAAGCAATACCAGGATTATCCTTAACAAAAGTCCAATTCAAAAGAACACTTAAAAACCTTAGTTGATAAGTATGTTTTATACCTACTTATCTGGTATCTATTACTTGGATTATTTGCTTAAACACATGTTTCTTAGTTACTTTTCAGGCATTTTGTGTTCATTTTGTAGATTATATGTTTGGGAGCTGTGTGAGCAACTATTGGTATGAAAATGCAAGGAAAAGAAATCCGGACATCGTTTGTGGTATCATGTTCATTTCATGTTCTTGGCTTGGAACTTGGAATAAATTGTAGAGATTTTGTTTAGCTTTCTGGAACATCTTGAATCATTCTAATCGGAGTTCAGATGCAAAATTTATGACATTTGTACCAATGGACATTGAACTTCAATGTTTTGGGTGGCCATTTGCATAACAGTCATTTCCAGTCCAAGTTCGACCTTCATCCATTTGTTATTTCTCAATTATTAAAGCATGAAAGTTTTAGAGCTCGTCGATAGCTTCAATTTGATAGGTGGCAAGCTCCGTAACTCCTCCCGGATCAAAAGTTATGGTTGTTTTACCAGAGGAAACTATAGCAGAAAATCAACTAACAGCTTATACCCAAGCCAGGGCTTGCTCTTTTTTGCCTAATACCCAAGCCGGGGCTTGGGGTCCTGAGTTCAATAACAGCACCATAGCAAGCCGAGGCTTGCTATTTTCAAGGTAACAAGCAAGCTGGGACTTGGGTACGCACAGAAAGAGTAGTTTTTGTCACAATTTGAGTCCAATAAGGATTGGTTCGAGCTGATTGATTCAAGAACTTCTAAGAGGACTTAAAGACATATAAAGAGGCATATAAAAGGAGGAGAATTTCAAGGATAAAAGGTGAAGAAGAATTCCATTAGATTAGATTAGAGTAGATTGGGAAAAAACCTTAGTTCTTATTAGTTTTGGAGATTGATGCAACTTGAAGACCATTGAAAGGATTAGTATTTCCTCCTCGTCATCCAATGTGATAAATTCAGGAACGTGGTTGCTATTTTAGACCACGAGATGTTTGATGTTGGCGGAGGAATCTCCTTTGGGGATTCCCTTGTCTCCTCTATCATTCTTTGCATTAGGATCAGTCCACCTTGTGTTCTGGTAGAATTGGCGCTTATAGCCTTCACCTCCTTTGAATTGCATGTCTCGAGTGGACATATTAATCTTTTTGTTTCCTTTTTGCCTTTTTTGGTCATGGGGAATTCTATCTTCAGCTCTTCATTTTCAATGAGATCCTGGATTTTATGTCGCAAAGACCAGCATTCCTCATTCACATGTCCAGGTGAGTTAGAATGGTAGAGACATATCATGGCGGAATCATAACTCTTTATCTTGGGATTTATAGGAGGCAGCAACTCGATAATCCTTCCTTCGCTGATTAAAAAGTGTAACATTTCTTCATTTGATTTGCTCAAAGGGGTGAATTTTTGGGCTCTTGTGGAGGTTGTTTGATCTTTCTTCTTTAAAAATTTGCATTTCCCCAAGAAATTTTTTTGTTGGTGAGATCTTCTAGCAATTTTATCAAACCCCTTTTCTTTCCCTTTCAGCCTGCTTTGATCTTCTTCATTTAGCTGACTCATCTTAGAGAGATGTTGGCGCACTATCAACTTAGCTAGCAGATTTACTTGATTCTAGATCGTCTCTAACTTTTGCATTACTGTCATACCTTCCTTCGAGTTTTCCCACTCTAAGACATTTGTTCCGTGCCTTTGGGGGTATTCCTCCATCCTTCATATGTACTTACGATTTGGATACATTTCATTGCTTCCTGACCCGATCATGTTTACTCCCTCTGTATCATGCTGCGACGAAAGGTTGGTGTTGACATTTTTTTGTCAGGTTACTGGACCACAATACTGCCACTTTCGATTAGATTTTGAATTTTATGCTTTAAGGACCAACAATCTTGTGTATTGTGTCCTGAAGACCCTGAATGATAAGCACACCTCTGGCTTGGATTGTATATTTTGCTCCATAGTTCTAGAGGTGGAGCCAGTCGGTAATTTTTTGTGATCCATCTATCTGAGGATGATAAGTTGTACTCAATATTAATTGTGTTCCTAAATGTTTCTGAAGGCTTTTCCAAAAATTGGAAGTAAAACGTGGATCTCGATCTGATACTATGGAAACAGGCACTCCATGCCTAGAGATAATTTCATTAATGTATAGTTTGGCAAGGTGATCTGTAACGCCCGAGAAAATCAGATTTTTATGACAATTAAATTTTTATTTGATTATGTGAATTAAATAAATTTAATTGATTTATTATGTGAGTAAGCTATGTGAAGGTCGTTCTATGACCTAGAATGTGCTAATATGGTTAGTAATCTAGCTACGTGCTAGAATTAATTGTTTGGAATTTCCAAGACGAAAATATTTATTTTTCGAGAAACTTCCATAAAAACACTATTCATCCGTTTCTGTTCGGGGAATTATTTTGAGGTTCCGAGAAATGCGTAATGATAGAATATCGAGATAAGATGAAATATCTAATAATATTTCATTTATGGCAAACTGAGTTTTTGCCTGCGGACTTAAAACCTAAGGGTTGAGTATATTGATTTCTGAGAAGGAAATGAAATGCGTAGAAGAATTTCGTTATAGTTAAAGCGAGTGTTATACAATTATGGTACTATTTAGTGTCTATATATAATACGACGAGTAAATATGAAGTACAATATGATTATTATACGAGTAGTATACGGAGAGAATACGTGAATTGCATGTATAGAATACGATTCGTATTATAGAATTAAGTTAAGTCTTAATGTTAATTCATTTGAGTTGGTTTATAATTAGACCAAGTTAAGGCCCAATATTAGATTGGTTAAGCCCAATACAAGAAAACCAAACCGTGGATCGAACCGGTGGGTCACCGAATGGGTAAAACCCATGGGGATGACCCATGGGGTGGTGGGCCGGCCACTTGGTGTGCAAGTCAAGCAAATCACTTGGTCCCCAAGTATTTTACTTGGTGACAAAGTGTTGAATAAAGAAGGAGGTGATGGTAGTTATCCAAATTGCCCTCCATTCTATTTTCCTATAAATAAGAAGCTAGGTTAGTTCATTTGTGAGTTTTTCAATTGCCAACTTAGATTATTTGAGAGAGAAAGAGAGCTAGACTACACAAATCATACACTTTGGAAGCTTTAACTTAGAGTTTTCAAGAGAGTTCATAAGAGTTCTTGAGGTAATAATCCTTATCTTTAATTTCCATCTCTTTTGATTTTCTTTTATCTTGGAGGATCATAAAATGGGAGGTATATGTCTTGTATAGTGGATTAAAGATGACTTACCATAGATTCAATCTCTATAAGTCATGAGATCGTAAGAATCATAGGGTTCATTATAGTTTCAAACCATGAAAATATTGTTTGTTGAAATCGATTGTTTATAAACAATTGAACTCTTAATATATGCATCTTGCTTGGTTAGGATGTAGATATGAAATCCATGGAGTATTCCATGAGATTTAGCTTAGAGGACATTAGTAACGAAGTTATGACGAATTTCACGGAAATAGACGTTAAACGTCGAAAACGTTGAAATTCATGGATTGGAGGTCAAAAGTTGTTGTGAGACTTGAAAACGTTGTTTTTCAATGTCAACACGTGAGATAGGGTAATTAAGATTTGTGGGTTCGAGAATCGCTTGATTCGGACTTAAAAACGAAGAAAAGCGGCATTGAACACTCATTAGCATTTACGAACGCTTAGAAAATGAACTCAATAGTGAATTTTGAGTTATCGGATTCAAAAGTATCAAATTCTTATATGAACGCATAGAGTATGTCATTTATGATGTGTAGGCTTTTGAACGGACCAAATCGGGCTTATAACGAAGAAGTTAAGATCCCGGGAATTTCACAAAATTTTTCAAAATTGTTAAAATTCTAGTACTGAGGTTTGGCGCCGCGGCGCCAGATGTAGTGTAAAATGCCACGCCATAGCGCCGACACAGTGTATTTGGCCACTGCTAAATGGCACTGTAGTGCCACTGTTTGAGTAGAGTCTTCTGTACCGCAATACGAGACCGGAAGTTAGCCATCGCTAACCGCTCCGTAGCTCGATCTAGTCTAATAGAGGCCGCTACAATAAAGGCAAGTGCGAGGTTTTTGGATAGTGACTTAGGTTTTGAAATTCGATTGTTTAGAGACCTAAGGAAGTAATGTTTGTACACTTCATAAGTGTATTAAAGCTATTCTTATACTACTTATACTAAGGTATATGGTATTGAACTTAGGAGTTGAATGCATGTTAATAGGTTATGAATGATGAACAAAGTTGGTACTTTATCAACGATACTCGAGTCCGGTTAATAACGTTAGTTGAGTAATTAGCCGGGACAAAGGGTAATGAGTCGAGTTAACTTTATTATTAATATTAAGTTAACTAAGACATAGAAGAGAAAGAAGTTGGTAAAACAATGTGAACATTTGTTTGTTAGCTAATTACAGTGTGCTATGTGAATATATCATGTAGATTATGTAAAGGCTGTGGTCAGTCAATTAAGTTATTTGAAGACGCTAAAAGGAAAGTTTTCTTAATGCTTGTCTAACTTTCAAGTTAGCCAAGTTTTATGTGATTCATTGAACTGAATTGCACGATTGGTTTTAAAGAAAGGGTCGATGCCAGATTTTAACTCGGCTAGACTATTCGTAAGATATAGATTGATTATGATTCATATCTTTCTATATAAAAATGTTAACGCTATCCTATGCCAAGTAATTAGTACAGACGTGAAGGTAAGGTTTGTCTATGCACAAACAAAAGTATTTTTCATCGATTATTCGATGGGAACGCGAGTTTGCCAAAAATATTAAACATAAATACGTTTAATGAATGAGTGTTGATTAACATAGAGTAGTATAATATTTGATCACCTAGAAGTTCTCGTAAGTAATGCGGATGTAACAACCTTAGTGCTATGAAACCCTTTTTAAGAATGAAAACTGAAAGTTACTGTCCAGGGTCTATCGACCGGCTCAGAATTCCTAATCTATTCTATACTTTGGGAATTGATGTGATGAACTGTTAAAGTATTATTGTTTCATGATGATTCATAACTATTGTTCAGTTATGTAGGAATTGTTATGTAATTCACGAATGTGGTATTACTGTTATCCTTTATTAAACTTGCTGAGCTATCATACTCACTTCTTGCGTGAATTATATAACTGCAGTTAAGGATGAACGTCCTGAGAATGCTAAGAGAGATAAGGGCAAAGCTAAGATGGATGCTTAGCCATTGTGTAATAGATTAGTAAGTTTTTATGTATTATACATTATGAACAACGAACGATGTAACCGGTTTATGAACCTGGGAAGGATTATACTTTGATTGTAATAAGAAGATAGTAATTACCTTCATTTTGTTGTATTTCAATGGAATAATTATATGGATATTAGTATAGTGGAGCATCATATGTCGGGTTGGAAGATACACAAATTTGGGGGCGTCACAGGTTGGTATCAAAGCCTTAGGTTATAAAACTTAAGGGGGGAAAACCTTAGGCTAATAACCTCCTAAGGAAGGTAAAGTCCGAAGAAAGAAATTCGCGTTGAATGAACTAATAAAGTATTGAGAAAACTTAGTACTAAAAGATTTAAAAGCTGAAAAGTAACCTTAAATAAATTAAATGTGATTTGTGCTTATACTATTATGTATTATGTACTAATCAACTTGTTATGTGCTATTGTAGATGTCGATCGATAGCATGATGTATAGAGACATTCACGTTGTGAGTAAAGAGTCAGTGAACCAAGTTGAGATTATACCAATGCCAGTGGCAAAGGTACCGCTAGTTGTACTAGAAGACTCCAACATTGAGGAGTACATCTCTGAGGAGGAATACTCTGAAGAGACGATGGGTTTAGCATTATACCTTAATGAGATGTTGGACGTGGAGGAGGAAATGGAGGTGACATCGGTTAATACGGTGGTACCTACTCAGGAGCCAACACCTTCGGATGCAATGAGATCATTGTATCTCATGCATGTTGATAGGAATGTGCATCTGCAAGACCGTGATAGAAACTCAAAATGAGGAGATAACCGCCTTTATATGAGGCGTGAAGGAATCTGCAAAGGCGGACTTTGAGTCAGAGCACGACGAGAAAGTGCCTATGACAGATAAAGCACGTGACTATAAGGATGAGGTTCTAGAACTTCAAAAGAAACTGGTTGAAAAAGACCAGAAGATAGCTAGGATGTCATACTTCCACGAGTGCGCTCATGAGGATTTCAGGCTAAAAAATTGCTTGTTATTCTATTGAGTCAAGGCAGACTCGACATACCATAAGTCGAGATATTGTGTCGATACTGGCAAACCAGAAATATGAGAATGTCGTTCGATAGTGTTAGTAGATCATTAGATCTTTTTGTATGTAGTAGTGACGTAAAGCCCTCTTTCATAAAATTAAGGGTAGTCTTTTTGTAAATCCCAATTTTTGTAGAAGGCAATCACGGGATAGTATGTAATAGATTTTGGCTAAGGGAACATGATGTAAATAGTTTTGACTATGAAAGCATATTTATATAATGAAGTTTTATTAAATGTGCTTATTGTGGTATGAATGGTTGTTGTTGATTGAGAATGATAACAACTTAGTAGTTAAATAGATAATAACGAAGCTTTATTTATTTAATCGTAATTATGCCAGAGAAGGAGACAACGTAATCAAGAGGCCGAGTCTCATAATGAGAATCGGGGGGTCCTAATAACCTATACAAGAGTTCGTTAATTTATTAACTAACAACATTTAACCAAGTTGGGGGTAGGATTCACTGTGTAGCTCCTGGGGTAGTAAGAACAACTACCTTTAAGGAATTTAAGAGTGTAGGTCCTCCTGAGTTCCGAGGAACGATGGACCCATTAGAAGCCCAGACATGGATGAAAGAGATTGAAAAGGCGTTTGTGATAACAAACGTAGGTGAGGCGCAGAAGACTTCTTTTGCGACTTACATGATGAAGGGGGTAGTTTAAGAAATGATTAAAATATTTTGGTAGTATTAATAATATTAGATTATGAGATTATTAAGTGATTTATAACATTTGGATTAAGGTGTTATGAAATCATTGATTTATGAATCTTACTCTTGAAATTAAATACAGTTGTTGATCGTGATTATTTTTATTATCATATATAACATTTTATAATCCTTGTGATGAAATTTCTCTTTGACTTAAGTGTAAAGATGGGTAGATTATTAGTATGATCGTGACTATGGGTTCTCTTTGGCTAGTAGTGCAAAGATGAATTGTTGACTGGTATGATCATGACCATTGAATTTACAATTGAATATTTTTAGCTTAAGTGCAAAGGTGAATTGATCAACATGGTTATAATTATTGTTTATATAAATTACAAATGATTATATATTTCTTTGAGATATGAATATCTTTGGCTGTGGTGCAAAGATGAATTGTTGATGAATATCTTTGGCGTGTAAAAAAGATGACCCGTTGTTGAATATCTTTGGCCCGTAGTGCAAAGATGACCTGTTGTTGAATATCTTTGGCCCGTAGTGCAAAGATGACATGTTGTTGAATATCTTTGGCCCGTGAAAGCGAAGATGACTTGTTGTTGAATATGTTTGGCATGTAGTGCAAAGATGAACCAATGAATATCTTTAGCCCGTAATGCAAAGATGAACTTATTAGTATGATTATGAGCAGAACTGTGATTTGGTATAACCATGATCTTTGATGTTTTAGGTAAAGACATGTGATGAAAAATATCTTTGTCTTGGATGAGAAGAGAAAATTAGAACTACAATTATGATTATGAAGTTATTCACGATCGTGAAACATGATCATTGATTAATGTTACGAGGATAAAACATTGTTGGTGGACTTTTAACATAGAGAAGATAATAGACATTATAGGTCTATTTGACTCTTTAATGGATTGCTTGTTCACCGCAACTATGGTTGAAAAGTTTTATCATCAACCATATGTTCTAAATCTCGATTTATTTACTAATGAAGGCTATTGATAATTTAATTATCTTTAGTCATGATATTCTTTATCGAAGTTAGTTGTGCTCACCCTTTTGCTTCACAATTCCTTTTGTAATAAGAGTGTAAATTGGTCGAGCGGGGGATAACAGGGGAATAGTGTGGTGGTCCGAGACTGTCAAAGTTTCTCAACATATTATAAAATAGCATGACATACAATATATAATTGTATTGAGGACCTAAGATGTGTGTGTCATATATTATAAGTCACTTAATAATTGATTTTGGTGAACAAAAATAGGGTGAGGTGAACCCAACTTTGGAAGGGTGTTTTACCACTACCATACAAGATGTCTATTGACCTACGAGTTATTATAAGACAGGGTTGTGCACATCCACTTGCTGAGTATATCTACGAGCACTGCCTATATGATCTTGGAGTTTATTTGAAATATAATTTTCACTTGGAGACAGTGGAGATAGTTATATGTCAAGAGAAGACTCACCATTGGAAAGAAGATGATAGTAATCTTCTTGTTCTTCTTTAGGGTCTATTGGGTCAACCAAGGATAATTTTACGGACATATGATATCTATCATAACTTGATTCATGGCCTCCCACGTCTTTAAGGTTTTCTTTAGCACTTCCCAAAGATTTTAATTTCTAAAATGCTTATCGACTGTACCTTTATGTAATGTATCAATGTGAGGTGTTGTCCATAGTTGGGACATGAGTCACGATTGGTATTAAAACTCACAGATATATGTGTTGTTGTATTTTTGCACGACAATTGTAGTAATAAAGTTGTAGTTATTTTACGTACCATGTATTTGGCAACTCGTAATAGGTTGGATGGATTGGACCTATTTTGGGGCGTCACAAGTAGGATACCTCTTCTCGTAATCTTTGAGTTGTCATGATTCATAAGCAATCACTTTCCTATGTTGCATCAACACACGCCCTAAACCTCCGTGGTGATGCATCAAGAATACTACAAGGCCTCATGTATCATCCGGTAAGGATAACATCGGAGCCATGCTCGATTAAACTCTTCAACTCTTGGAAGCTTTCCTCACATTTATCCGCCTAGAAGAATTTTACCGTCTTTTCGAGTTAATTGGTTAATGGGGTTGCTATTTTTGAAAATCTTTTTATATAACCAATCCATAATAATCATAAACCGAAAAAACTTCGTATTTCTTGGATTTGTTGGTTGTTCCCATTCATAACCGCTTGATCTTAGTTGGATCTACGAGATATTCCATTCTTGTCAATTACATGACCTAAAAATTTAACTCTCTTCAACTGAATTCACACTTGGAAAACTTTGCATAAAGTTGTTCCTTTCGTAGTATATCTCCAAAATGACTCTCAAGTGTTCAAGATGTTCTTCCCGTGTTTTCGAGTATACCAGAATATTGTCGATAAACACTACAAAAAATTTGTCTAAGCATGGTTTAAACACTCAATTAATTAAATCCATAAATGTTGTCGGTGCATTTGTCAATCCAAAAGACATTAGAAGAAACTCATAATGTCCATAGCGTGTCCTAAACGCTATTTTCGGCACATCCTCCTTTCTTACCTTTAATTGATGATAACCTGTTCTAAGGTTAATTTTTGAAAAATGTTCGGCCCCCTTTAATTGGTCAAACAAATTATCAATCCTTGGTAAAGGATATTTATTTTTAATAGTTAATTTATTTAGCTCTCTATAGTCTATACATAGTCTCATAGTTCCATCCTTCTTCTTTACAATCAATACTGGTGCTCCCCAAGGTGAAATGTAAGACCCTGAATTTTATGAAATGAAAGTATCCAATTTTCTTATAATTATTATTTTATTTCGTAAATGGTTAAATTGATAAAAGGTTAAAGTTAAGGGTGATATGTAAAAATTTTACAAAGTAAGCAAGTTGTCATAAAATATTCTTTTTGTCGAGGAATATCCGTACGACGATCATTGGTGGACCCCACAACGAAAGTATTGTCATCGTTAGAAAATGACAGAATTATCATTTTATAAAAACAACGGCGAAAGTCTTACCGTTAAAATTGTTGAACTACCTGGTAGTAAAAGTACAGTAATACGCGTGGTTGCATAGTAGCACATGATATTGATTATTGATGCTTATGTAAGAAGTCACTCAGTTATACTCAATTATTGTTATAGTAATTGATGCATCATATCTCTCATATTATTGATTCAATTATTGTCACAGTATCATCTGTATAATATGATATATTATTAAATCAATAATTGAGATGACAAAGTTATTCATATTATTATTTGCAATATTGACAATGTCTAGAAGTTCTGTCAAGGAGAGGTTTGGTCACCTAATTACGCGCTAATAAGGAGAAATCCTTATCGGAAAGCCCCATCTTTTCCTGGGAACGACCTGGTTGTTAAATATTGTGAATTATAATATTAATGATGAATAAGTTCGTGTTGATTAAAGATGAAATTGGTAATTCCATTGTGTAAGAATTATTAGTATTAGTGGAAATCGACATTTATTTCGATAATAATTGATGTCTGGAAGTTATACTGACCAATTGGGTAATTAATCGGATAAATGAGCAATTAATTGCTATTGATTCACATGATTATAACTATTTGTTCACATATGTGTACTATTGATTCACATTCATTTACTAATAGGGGAGATGGTGCAAGATTGATAATACTTGCATGATTAAATTAAAAATGGAAGAATAGGTGGAGGTACTATACTGTAATTCGTATTTTCACATGTCTAGAACTATTGATTCACATGATTAACTATTGATTCACATGATTTACTATTAGGGGAGATGGCGCAAGTTTGATAATACTTGCAGTACTAAATTAAAAATAAAAGAAAAGAGGAAGGTATTATACTGTAATATTTCGAGCCCCAAAATGTGCAATTATTGAAACTATATTTTCCTATAAATAGAAGCTCATTCTTCCTTCATTTCTCACCAATTCACTAAAGCTATAGAGCAATTATTATAGAGAGAAATTATAGAGAGAAAGAAGAAGAGAAGTCTGCTACCTCACTATTCCAGTATCCAGTCTTCTTTTGAGGTAAGGGGTATTATTCTTTCGTATTCATGAAGAGAGTTATTTTCTTCAATACTGTGAGGTTGTTATTCCATTCTTTATTATTATGTTGAATAACTTTTGTTTATACAAAGTACCTTGCTACATGGTGAAATTCTTCTATTATTCCATTCTTTATTATTCATTGGAATAACTTTTGTTGTGCTTGATCTATCGCATGCTGACGTGAATTCTTCTATTATTCCATTCTTTATTATTACATTGGAATAACTTTTATCTATGTGGATTACAAGATGCATGGTGAATGATCCTGCGTATTCATTCTCAGATAAAATTATGGAAATGATCTGCATCTACGTGGATTACCACATAGCGGGTGAAAATCCATTTAGATTTTGTATATATTCTATTATACTAAATAGAGATATCATTTCTTTTGTACTCGTCATGGAATATCATTTTCTTTGGTATTTTTTTTATGAGTTACTATTCATAGGTTACTATTCACCCAGTTACTATTCACTCTGGTATTATTCACTCGAGTATTTGGGGTACTTTTTATGCCAGAGTACTATTCACGAGTTACTATTCACGGGTTACTATTCACCTGATTACTATTCACTCTAGTATCATTCACTCGGGTATTCGGGACACTTTTCGTGTCGGGGTACTATTCACGGGGTACTATTCCCGAAGTACTATTCACAATGTACTATTCACCCGAAAAATATATTTCTTTTCTGTCCAAATTATTTTTGGTACATTAATATTATTCTTGAATTTTACTCTACAAAGCAGTATCGTGTTGACAATTTGGACGTTATTGATTTCTGGATAAATTAAATTATAAATCTTTAAAATTTATCCTTGAACTTGTTTTATTGAATTATTATGTCATTGTCATCATCCTCATGCTTATATTATGATTAAAGTCATCTTTGGCTTACGTGCATAGATGGACTTGGTATGATTATGACCAGGGATTATTCGATATAATCATGACCATAATGTGACGAATAATGTGGTAAAAGTCCTCACTGACTTGTAGTTCATTGATGGACAGTTGTTGGTATGATTATGACCAGAGATTATTCGGTATAATCATGACCATTGATGATTACATGAATATCCTTAGCCGTGGTGCAAGGATGATTCGATTTTATTTATTAAGCTGAGTCTCAGTGATAAAGTTGATGAAAAACTTTTTAAATCATAGAAGATAGTAGATTTTATGCTCTACTTGACTCTTCTAATGTGTGACGCCCCCAAGATAGGTATACACGACCCATTCCGAGTCGCCAAAAAATACACTATAAAAATCATTTACAACTTCATTTATACAACTGTCATGCAAAATACAACAACATGTATACTGTGAGTTTAAAGACAAATACATATACCAACTCTGAATCATGTCACAATTGCACCTTACATAAAAGTACAGTCAAAAACTGTTTTACAAATTAAAATCTTTGAAAAGTGCTCAAGGAAACCTTCGTACATAGGAGGCCATAAATCTAAGTTATGATAGATATCATATGTCCAGAGAATTATCCTTGGTTGACCCAATAGACCCCAAAGAAAAACGAGAAGATTACTATCATGTTCCTTCCAATGGGGAGTCTTCTCTTGACATATAACTATCTCCACTGTCTCCAAGTGAAAATTATATTTCAAATAAACTCCAAGATCATATAGGTAGTGCTCGTAGATATACTCAGCAAGTGGGTGTGCACAACCCTGTCTTATGATAACCCGAGGTTGTATGCCATTAGACATCTTGTAGATAGTGACAAAACACCCTTCCAAAGTTGGGTTCGCCTCACCTTATTTGGTTCGCCAAAATTAAATATCAAATGACGTATACAATACGACACACTTATCTAAAGTTCTCAATAAAATTATTTCCATCCTATTTAGGAGAACCTCAACAAATATGTACCACCGCTCTATTCCCTCGTTATCCCCGGCCGACCCAACTACACTCTTATTACCTGAAAGGAATTGTGAAGCAAAAGGGTGAGCACAACTAGCCCAGTAAAGAATATCATAACTAAAGATAATTAAATTATCAATAGCTTTCGTCAATAATAAATTAGAGATTTAGAACATATGGTAGATGAAAAAACTTTTCAACCATAGTTGCAGCGGAACAGCAATCCATTAAAAGAATCAAATAGACCATCAGGTCTATTATCTTCTCCATGTTAAAAGTCCACCAATAATATTTTATCCCTGTAACATCAATCAACAATTCCTGTCCACAATCATATGAATAACTCATAATCATAATTGTGATTCCGAATTCCTTTTCGCACCCTGGATGAAGATAATTTTTATCACCTATCTTCACCTGAAACATCAAAAATCATGGTTATACCAAATCACAATTCCTGCTCATTATCATACTAATAAATTCATCTTTGCACTACGGCCAAAGATATTAATTAAAAATTCATCGTTGCACTATAGGCCAAAGACATACAACTGTATTTTAGAAGCGTCAAGCAGAGCATGATATCTACTATCTTCTATGAATTTAAAAATTTATTATCAATATTTTATCGCTGAGACTCAGCTTAATAAATAATCCACATCATCGAATCACCCATGCACCACGGCCAAGGATATTCGTTAATATCACATTCATGAATTATCCATGCACTACGGCCAAGGATATTCATTATTATCACATCCATGAATTAATATTTCATTTCTGAGACTCATCTTAATAATTAATCCACATCATCAATTCATCCCTGCACTATAGGCCAATGATATTCTTTTAGTATCACGACCACGAATTATCAATGCACGGGCCAAAGATAATCGTGTTTTCATCAACGGTCCTGATCATGCCATAAAACAATTCATCTTTGCACCCTTGGCCGAAGAGAATCCATAGCCATAATCAAACCAAAAACTGTCCATCAATGGCACTACGGCCAATGAGGATTTTTTCCTCATCATTTGTAACATTACGGTCATGATTATACCGAATAATCCCTGGTCATAATCATACCAAGTCCATCTATGCACTACAGGCCACATATGACTTTCAACATAATATATACATGAGGATGATGACAATGATATAAGTATTAATCAAATGAAAACAAGGATAAATATTAAAGACTTTAAATTTATCCAAATATTATCCACCACTCATAATCTAATATTATTAATATCATAACAATATTTTAATCACTTTTTAAACTTATAAACAATTTATTTCAATTGTTTACACTTTACCAAATAATGCATTTAATCATTCAAAATGCCATACTCATAAGATTTCATCACCAATGATTAAATCCTCATCAAAATCTGCATATACCTTATATAATGATTTCCAAGCCATAAAATCCTATTTTCCAACTTTGTTCCTTCACATAACATATTTAACTCATATGTTTCATTAATTAAACTATTTTCATGAAAATACCAAATCAGTCCCAAAATATTTCTTTTATGGGATTTAGCAAAATATAGTCCCATAATGAACATATATTTTTCTCGCAATTTTTAAAATTCATTTACTATTTTTCAAAAATCAATTTCTAATTAATTCCTTAAGAAATTAGCTACCTCAAGTTTAACTCCAAAAATTCCCAAATCTTGGCAGGATCTTACACATGTTAACATGATCTTCCGGTTTAAATTTCACGGTCATCGGAGTTATAGAACTTCAGTTATAACGTTTTTCGTCAAAAAAACCAAAATATTGAAATGATCATAACTTGCTCATTTTAAGTTGGAATAAGCTCATTTTTGGACAGGAGATACTTTATACCATATACTTTCATGTCCCAAAAGGCCGGAATTGTTCTCACAAATTAAGTGGACGAAAATGCTCTTTTAAAAATTCTGGCAGTAGCTGTTTTCCCATTTTTCACTTTTTCGTGCTTTGCTAAAATCAGTCCACGCGAAAATCTACAACACCTTTTCCAGTGATTCCACTTGGATAAGTTAGGAAACTCATAGATCTAACTCTAGAACTTAACCACACTTAAAAATTCGAAATATAATAGGAGATATGGTCAATTGAATTTCATGTTCCATTTTCACCAAAATCTAATTTTTCAACCCTTTGTGATTTCTAAGAAACTTTCATGTTTTCACATAATAACCAAATAACTCATCATAACACTTACTAAATACTACATATACTCATGATTTTCATCAGTCAAATGCTTTTATTATGACTCTCATCATAATCAATCTAAACAAATCATTTACAGAATTTTATAAGGAATGAATACAAAGGATCATTCACCATGCATGTGGTAATCCACATGCATGCAAAGTTATTCAATGTAATAATAAGGAATAAATAATGTAAGAATTCAAAATGCATGCGATAGATCGCACACAAGAACAAAAGTTATTCTCAATGTAATAATAAAGAACGGAACTAGGTCAGCGCGTAATTGCACTGCATGCGTGATATTCCAACAGAATAATAAAGAACGAAACCAAGTCAAGCAAAATTATGCAAGCAGTGATATTCCAAATGATTAATAAAGAATGGAATAACAACAGAATTTCACCATGTATATAGTACATCGCATAAACAAAGTTATTCCAATGTAATAATAAAGAACGGAACCAGTCAAATAAATTCAAGACCGATTGTGATATTCCAACGTAATAATAAAGAATGGAATAACAATGAAATTCACCATGTATGCAGATTGTGATAAATAGGTTATTCCAATGAATAATAAATAATGGAACAATCATGCGTAAGCGTGCATGACGTGATATTCCAATAGAATAATAAAGAGATGGAATAACAACGTATTTCACCATGTATACGATATTCAGATAAATAAGTTATTCCAATGTAATAATAAAGAATCTTAATAACGAAGCTCTCTTCATGAATACAAAAGAAATAATACCCTTATAGGTACAACAAATAATATCCCTTACAGGTACAACAAATAATATCCCTTACCTTTGATAGAAGAGTATTCAACCAGGTAGGCGAGAATATACTTGAAGAAAACTTGCATGTTCTTCTACGCTCAAAGCTTTCTTAAACTCTAAAGAAATAACGCCAAAGATTACAAAAAAAGAACTCTCTATATAGTTTCTCTCTCTAAAGTTTCATGAATTATAATAAGAAATAATGAAGGAATGGGCTTCTATTTATAGAAGAATGGACTTTAATAAAAACTTTAATCCATGAATACGGTCCAGATTGATTTACTTTAAAATTAAGCGGTCAGATTGGTTTACAATAAAATATAATATATTTTATTTATAATCTAATAAAACGAATAACTTTATAAAAGTATTCTGTTTTATATACAAAGCATTTCTGTTTTATTACATTAATAATACTAATAAAACAAAACTTCATCATCACTTACTTTGAAAAATTTACAAATGTCACCCTTAACTTTAAACTTTTATCAATTTAACTATTAACCAAAATAAAAAAATTGAATACTTTTATTTCATAACATTCGGGGTCTCACAATCTCCCCTCCTTATGAAATTATGCCCTCGAAATTTACGTACGTACCTAGTATTTCGAAGAGATGAGAATACCTTGCTTTCTTTTCGGATTGTACCTTCCCGGTTATTTCCTCTATATCATGATTTTCCCATTGCTCATCTCCTGTGTTTCAGATATCATTCTAGAATATACTTCAAAACAAAGGTTAATTGACATATCATAATTTGTCAACTTATCAAGTAAACAATTTCAAACTTGAGGTAAGTCACACACTAGCGAAGTATATTACTCGCCTCTCCTCCTAGTTCTAGACTCATATCTCCACCAAAACCCATATCCCTAAGCTCGATACCAAATGTGACGCCCCTAAAATAGGTATACACACCCATTCTCGAGTCAGCTTTAAAATACACTATAAAAATCATTTACAACTTCATTTATACAACCTGTAAATGAAAAATACGACGACATGTATCTCGTGAGTTTAAATACAAAACATATACCAACTCTCGAATCATGTCACAATTGTACCTTATAAAGGTGCAATTAAAAACTGCTTTTAGAAATTAAAATCTTTGAAAAATGCTCAAGGAAACCTTCACATATAGGGAGGCCGTGAATCTAAGTTATGATAGATATCATATGTCCAGAGAATTATCCTTGGTTGACCCAATAGACCCCAAAGAAAAATGATAAGATTACTATCATGTTCCTTCCAATGGCGAGTCTTCTCTTGACATATAACTATCTCCACTATCTCCAAGTGAAAATTACATTTCAAATAAACTCCAAGATCATATAGGTAGTGCTCGTAGATATACTCAGCAAGTGGGTGTGCACAACCCTGTCTTATGATAACCCGAGGTTGTATGCCATTAGACATTTGGAGTGATAGTGACAAAACACCCTTCCAAAGTTGGGTTCGCCTCATATTATTTGGTTCACCAAAATTAAATATCAAATGACGTATACAATACAATACACTTATCTAAAGTTCTCAATAAAATTATTTCCATACTATTTAGGGAGAACCTCAATAACTATAGACCACTGTTCTATTCCCCTGTTATCCCCGCCGAATCAACTACACTCTTATTACCCTTAAAGGAATTGTGAAGCAAAAGGGTGAGCACAACTAGCCCAAAGAAAAGAATATCATAACTAAAGATAATTAAATTATCAATAACTTTCATCAATAATAAATCGTAGATTTAGAACATATGGTAGATGATAAAACTTTTCAACCATAGTTAAAATGGAAGCGAAAGCAATCCATTAAAGAATCAAATAGACCATCGGTCTATTATCTTCTCCATGTTAAAAGTCCACCAATAATGTTTTATCCCTGTAACATCAATCAACAATTCCTGTCCACAATCATATGAATAACTCATAATCATAATTGTGATTCCGAATTCCTTTTCGCACCCAGGACGAAGAAATTTTTTATCACCTATCTTCACCTGAAACATCAAAAATCATGGTTATACCAAATCACAGTTCCTGCTCATAATCATACTAATAAATTCATCTTTTCACTACGGCCAAAGATATTCATTAAAAATTCATCTTTGCACTTAAGGCCAAAGACATACAACTGTATTTTAGAAGCGTCAAGCAGAGCATGATATCTACTATCTTCTATGAATTTAAAATTTTATTATCAATATTTTATCGCTAAGACTCAGCTTAATAAATAATCCATATCTTCGAATCACCCTGCACTACGTCCAAGGATATTAGTTACTATCACATCCATGAATTATCCATGCACTACGGCCAAGGATATTCATTATTATCACATCCAAGAATTAATATTTCATTGCTGAGACTCAGCTCAATAATTAATCCACATCATCAATTCATCCCTGCACTATAGGCCAAGGATATTCTTTTAGTATCATGACTAAGATTTATCCATGCACTACGGGCCAAAGATAATTGTGTTTTCATCAACGGTCCTGATCATGCCATAAAATAATTCATCTTTGCACCCTTGGCCGAAGAGCATCCATAGCCATAATCATACCAAAAACTGTCCATTAATGCACTACGACAATGAGGATTTTTCCTCATTATTTGTAGTATTACGGTCATGATTATACCGAATAATCCCTGGTCATAGTCATACCAAGTCCATCTATGCACTACAGGCCACATATAACTTTCAACATAATATATACATGAGGATGATGACAATGATATAAATATTAATCAAACGAAAATAAGGATAAATATTAAAGACTTTAAATTTATCCAAATATTATCCACCACTCATAATCTAATATTATTAATATCATAACAATATTTTAATCACTTTTTAAACTTATAAACAATTTATTTCAATTGTTTACACTTTACCAAATAATACATTTAATCATTCAAAAATGCTTATACTCATAAGATTTCATCACCAATGATTAAATCCTCATCAAAATCAAGATATACCTTATATAGGATTTCCAAGCCATAAAATCCTATTTTCCAACTTTGTTACTTCAAGATAACATATTTAACTCATATGTTCGTGAATTAAACTATTTTCATGAAAATACCAAATCAGTCCCAAAAATATTTCTTTTAAAGGATTTAGCGAGAATATAGTCCCATAATGAACATATATTTTTCTCGTAATTTTTAAAATTGATTTACTATTTTTCAAAATCAATTTCTAATTAATTCCTTAAGAAATTAGCTACCTCAAGTTTAACTCCAGAAATTCCCAAATCTTGGCAGATCTTACACATGTTAACGTGATCTTCCAGCTTTAAATTTCATGGTCAACCGGAGTTATAGAACTCAGCTTATAGTGTTTTTCGTCAGAAAAACCTAAATATTGAAATGGTCATAACTTGCTCATTTTAAGTCGTAATGAGCTCATTTTAGGACAGGAGGTACTTTATACCATATACTTTCCTGTCCCAAAAGTCCAGAATTTTTCTCAGAAATTAAGTGGACGAAAATGCCCTTTTAAAAATTCTGGCAGTTCTATTTTCCCATTTTTCACTTTTT